>JASANG010004091.1:0-29232 GCA_030248215.1 Enoplolaimus lenunculus
ATGTATATCTAGTTTTTCGGATAAAATTTATTCATATATTTTGTGTTCGTTGTTGTAGATTGTTCGCAAAACAAAACATGTTCTACCACATATCGCTCGGTTCTGTTTAGTGTCAACATTTTTCGAAGACGGATTTCGTATGTGGTTTCAGGTAAAAGCGGGGTCAGATCTCACGCACAATTTTGTTACTTGTATACCAGGGTGCAACCGGATTACAATTTACCGGAACCGGAACCGGAATTTGAAAATTTTACCGGAACCGGAACCGGAACCGGAAAGTGAAAAATGCATTTCACCAAAAATTTCATTTTAATCTTATTTTTTGCTCTATTATTTGTGAAATAACCTTAGTCGAACATAGATATTTATTTTAATTGTTGTATTTTAGATTTTCATCATCGACTGAAGTGAAATCCACCATCAATGGCTTATATTCGGAGTACAAGTGGCTTTCAAAAGAGATTCTTAAAAATTAGCAAAGTTAATAAAACGGCCAAATTATACGACCGGAATTTTCGGTAAGGGAAAAACCGGACGGGAAGCGGGAGGGGAAGAAAAAACCGCAACCGGACCCGGAGCCCCCCCCCCCCCTTGTATACGTAATATCCCAATTCTGTACAGTTACTTACACCAAAAGCATTATACACAAGGCTGTACAAAATTGTTTTCATAAGACTTTCAGTATCAGGAACCGGAGTTTGAAATAATTTTTATTAACGGATTACTCTGTTTTGCTTTATAGAAAACTGCTCGTAAAGGAATTATTTTGAAATTTTAAGACCTTGCTTATATTTTCGAAACTAGCATGTCCGGAATTTTAGACGTTAATAGTGTTGTATAGTTCAGAAATTCCTGTCTGAAATGACTGAAACATAATTCCGGTTCCTGCTTGGTTGAATGCAGGAACAGAAACTGGAACAGGAATCATTTTTGCAGAAATTCGACCCAGGGACAAGATTTCCGGTGGAACCCTGTTGCTTACTCTTCTGCAATGTGGATATCAGCGTGGCACCGAACCATCAATTTGATCCACTCTGAATCCGAATTCGAACCTATTGCGATTTTGCCAAATCTGAACTTTCACTTTGAAAAATCCCTTCGTTTTGGTATAAATGTATAAAAATTAAACTGTAACCGTTTGACATGAAAGCTTTCGCAAATCTCATATTTTGCAGTCAAAAGAAACATGTGCTCATATACGTATATTTTGAAATATCGAAATCCGCTTTCATTTAAACACATTTTGCATCCAGGACTGCAAATACTGAAATTTTTTGAAGACGCAAACAGGCGTTCTCCGAAGCTTGTTTGTTTCGGCGATTTCATAATCGAATTAGTTTCCGAACGTTCAGTTTTTTTCCGAATCTGAAACCGAATCCGAACTTTTGTTGCCACTCTGGTGGACATTATCCATTCTTTATCAGATCAATGCTGAGCTTTGTGTCTTCCATTTTATGTGCTCGCGTAAACTATTTTATATACAACGTAATTAAAGCCGAAATTAAAGTTTTTTTCAGCCATTGACATGTCTTATTTTTCCGTTCAATTGATCAAAACATTTTTGGTCAGTAAATTTGTCACCTTGGCTGTGTTTCTTTCGTTCTTCCACAGGTTCTGTCGGTTTTTGTAAAACAGGAATCGAATCGGTATCAAATTTTGAATTACATAAAATCCTTACAATTACGTTGCTGGTTGTGAAGCTTAGATGTGACGCTTGCAGAGGTTTTTGTATTTCCTGTTTTATAAGTAAATTTTCAAGCCTGCGGAATTTAGGGGCATAGGACGCTGTGCCGGGGTGTACACAGCTGTAGGATAGGTGACGCATGGCGCCGTACAGGTTGACGGTCGACGTGGGACGTCAACAAAAGTATAGCGCAACCCATTATCTTTGTGTGTTTGTTTGTTTGTTTGTTGGTTTTTATATTTTAGTGGGAAGATCAGCGTGATTTTATGTCAGAAACATGGGGTATTGGCCGATGGCTGTCTGCCATGTTTGTATTTATTAATTTAATCGGACAGCTGATTCCATGCTGTATGGTCATGATTCGTAAACAAGTTGTTATCGCGTGTGCCATTTTGGGCTTTATTGTTGTATTACAGGTTTGTTTATATTTTTGTTTGTTTATGTTATATTAATTAATACACATATTGGTTTGAATTGTTGATAGCAGACAGCATCGTTTTTACATAAAGTTTGGTGTGGAATTTACGACGAATTTTAGCAGCGCTGTTGTGTGAGGTGCGTGGATGAAATGTTTTTGGCTTGGAACGGAAGTATTAGACAGTCTAACATAACTGTGGAATATAATTATTATAACTCAATTGTCAGTCTTGCAAAAGCCGAAGCTTTGAGCGTTAAATCGATACCGGAAAGAGGTGTCTGTTTTTATGTGAAACATTCAGTTTGCAAGCACGAAGTTAAATTCATTTTTTGTGGCCCATTTCAGTTTGCGACCGGGTATCTTACTTCCAGGATTTAATTCGCCAGATATTTATTGTAAAGGAATTACAGTAGCCCTATGTTACGTATATTGTTGTTTGTGAGCAAAATTGTAATATGGCTTAGTAACTTTTATTCGACATGGCAGAACTATAAATACTAAAGCCCTTCACTTACACTTGTAGTAGCAATATAAGTAACAAGTAGGAATGTACTCATTAATCGGCATCGGTAATATTGGCACTTTGTATGAGTATCGGCATCGGCATTGCGTGGAGATTGCTAATTCATGCCCGATACTTTTTGCACTTAGCAGTGAGTTGGCATGCTATGAATTTCACTTGTTGGCGTATATCAGTGCGACTGATCAAGAAACTGGTATGCCTTTGCATCACGTTTGTAATACCGCAGTGTTTCACTTCTCCAGTTTTTTTAATATCGTATATTAAAATTGGAATTGGCGTGGCGTTAGTATCCGCTTTGGATCGGCATCGGCAAAATTGCATCGTCACATCACTCATAATAACAAAACTTATTAGTACGTAGCATTAAATTACCTAGGTTACGTATGTTTTAGTCATCGTTGACATAAAATATTTTACAATATGTAAACTGAAAAACTGTGGAAATGACGTGTTGAAATTTTGTAATGTTCTTGTTTTAGACCATCGCGTATCACATAATATGGGATCTCAAGTTTTTAGCCAGGTATGTATATGTTTATTTTAATGGCAACAATGGATTTTATCTATATTGAATAGCTGCCCGTAATCCCCTGCCCGAATTGTTGGAAGGATGTCAAAATAATTTTTGATCTCAAAAAGAACCTTAGAACAGAATATGATAAATATAAACGTGACCGTGGAATAATCAGGGTGTAGAGATTTTTGATAGCATGTACGTATAACACGTTTTCTAGAAACGTGGCTGTTGGAGGTGGACTTTTACTGTTGCTCGCAGAGACAATGTCCGAAAATCGTAGTCTGTTTGCTGGCGTTCCACATGTTTCTGATACCAATAAACCGAAATCGTATCTGCAATTTGGTGGCCGTGTTTTGCTCATATTTATGCTAATGTCGCTTATGAAACTAGAAATGTCGTTTATACGTGTCGTTGAGGTAATTATATCAACTGCATTGTTAAAATTTAATAATTTTAGAAAATTACTTAAACGCAGTGTGATAAGTTTTAAATTAAGTTTTGGTTACACTTTTAATTGTGAAAATTTGTGGTCAGACTTGACATTTGGATCTTTATTCGACGAGACTTCTTGCAGTTGAGCATGATTCTAGCTTATGACCACGATTTTCTATCCAACCTTTATGTATTGAATTATTTGTAACAATCTAAATCAATCGAAATAAGTTTAACGTCATTACGCATAAGATAGGATCTGTAAAAGAGAGTTGTGTATCCGAAAACTTTCTGTGACGGAAAGAACGTATATATTTCTAGCGTGCCTTCTGCCTTATGAATACCCGTGCCATGTTTGGAAGCAAGAAGGTGAATATCATGTAGCAAAATACTTGAGTAAGATTTCAGAAATTCCAAGCCATTGATTGTGTCTTATAGATGGTTGTCGCGTTTGTTTTGATTGCATTGGTCGCAGTTGGCTACAAAACAAAATTGTCGTCGTTGGTTTTGTGTGCGTGGCTGGCAGCGTTAAATGTATACTTGAACGCATGGTGGACAATACCTTCAGATCGATTCTATCGAGATTTTATGAAGTATGATTTTTTTCAAACTCTCTCTGTAATCGGAGGACTGTTGTTGGTCATTTTGCAAGGCCCGGGTGGTGTTAGTATGGACGATTATAAAAAACGATGGTAAATTTCAAAAATGTTACGTATAATTTGGGACTTGAAGCTGTGACTTGTATTCTCAACAAATTGAATGTAGTGCCTATCACCAGTTTTACCCTAATGGGTTTTCAAAACAAGCGAACTGAAGTAGTTGTGATTGCAAGTTGTTACTTTGAGACAAGTAGCACAAATCGAGTGCAAAAAATGTGCAAAATTTTCAAACTCATCGTTTTGCTGTGTGGAAATTTGATAGACATATCACTAGGTGGTATATAATATAGGTGCTGCACAGATATTTGAGAATATAGACACAGCTTCAGTAGTCGTATTTTCCGACATATGCAGCACCTATCAACAGTTAATAATAGTTTGGAAACAACAGCTCGACTCCAGCAGCTGGTAACAGGGTGCGACCGGATATCAACCGGATGCAGCATCTAAATTTATGAGATTGAAGTATTTGAGTCGCGCAGAAGTACGGGTATCGGTTTTTGCCGGATATTAATCCGAATTCGAATGTCCGGTCGTACCATGGCTGGGAACTTTGAATTTTACGATTTATAAACCGGTTTTGTTTGGAAGTTAGAAAGCTTTATTATGAACATCGGTGTAAAGTCGTCCGGATGTTTAAAGACCTTACTACTGATGATTGGTGCTAAACACAGGTTGAGAACGCCGACACTGCCCAAGAATAAATATGGGCGCGCTGGAATGCGGCGGAGGTTGATTGATATGATACTATTAGTGATATAGCAGGGTGCAAGCACAACTGTATTATACAGGAATCGGAATCGGAACAGCAATTTATGCTGGAAGCGGAATCGGAATTAGAAAATGGACTTACGGATAATTTCTGTTAACGAGTATAGCATTGATTTAAAGTGTCTGTTGGCTGGGCTGGTAACAATTCTCAAAACTGTCGCATGAACAAATCGTTAATTATTTTTTGGGCTCTGTAAAACTAAACTATAATCAATTATTGATACGTTAACTCATCGAAAACAATACATCAGAATTTTTATGCAAAATATCACAACAAGTAGCTCTAAAAATAAAATGTTAAAATTCCGATTCCAATTGATTGTGCAATCAGAAACAGAATTGGAATCGGAACGCGTTTTGAATCGGAATTGTAATCGAAATCGGATTTCCGGTTGCACCCTGTGATATAGGTATATAATTGGTTGGCCTGTTAATGGTCCGTTTGAAATATGTATGCACTTGATGGTTTGTGATAATTTAAAGACATTTTCAGCAATACATGCGCGCGTACTGTAGTGACCCGAATATGAAGGGGGAGGGCAATAAGAGGGGGTCCCAATTTTGAGTCCCAATCAATAGGAGTCCGCATCTCTAATAAGAGTCCGTAAGCAAATAGAGTCCCCAAAACCTCATTAGAGTCCATAAATGTTAATTATCCTTAATTGTAGCGCATACCAGAAGCCTGGACGCCCCTTAAAGTAACATGGGCCTATATCAGTAACGAAGGGTGGCGGTGTGTGGGTTAAAAATAACTAACAGATAACAGTCCGTAACCGAATAACAGGGGGGTACTCTCTGGAGAGACCAAATAAATATCAGTCCCCCCTCCCTCTTATTAGGGTCACTTCACTACAGTACTGTTAGTTCTGGAAATTGTATTGTCCTGTGTGTGCAGCACCTATTGCCAATTAATAATAGATTTTCAAGATTTTCAGTGTTTATGTATTTAAAAATTAGGAAAGTTAAAATTTTTGAATTACAAGTTTGCAAGAGTTACAAAATATGTTATCGCTTGTTGCCGGAAATGTTCGACGAAAATCTGATAAAAAATACCGTACTGTACTTTATGCTTAATTGGATAGTGAAACATTCATAATGTTCTTTAAGTGATTTGAAAGAAAAAAGTCGATACAAATTAAAAACTGCTTACATTGTTATAAGAGTGTTGCGTAATGATTACTTATTTTGTTGTTATATTTTTGCTTATTATATAGCATATGGTCAAATTTGTCGTGGTTGAACTGTTATTTAATGTAATTTTTTTGCTGTTTGCCAAATTTAATTATAGGGAAATAGCGATTTTTAGCTTAGTTTCAACGTTATAATAAGTCTGAGTTCCACCTTTTACCGGATAATTGTCGTAACGTTGTCATTACTGAAAGACGTGGTCACCGATTTTTGGTGCACGTGATGGTTGCATAGAACAGCGGTGTACCAATCCAAAAAATTTACTGCAGCGAGGTGTTTAGCAGAATGCAATTAAAGTACCTAGTGAAACATATTGTACGCTGAAATCGATAAAATTCGAAAGAGCCGGATTTGAAGCAAAATTATTGGTAGAAAATTTGTAGTTGATAACCATAATTTGTGGGCGGAGGTACGGAATCTGGACCCTTTAGGATTTTGATAAAAAGTGGTTCATCCTATAGATCTCGACGAGCTGAATGCAACGGTACCATTTTTATGGTTGTATGACCAATGGTTCCGTAAAAAATGCCGCTTGGGCCGGCGGCGTCAGTTAAAGCAGAAGCCAGTGAACTTTTAAGCAGCGCAAGTGTCTAATATGAATTTAGTTTAAAAAATTAGCATCAGATTTTTCTGTAGCAAAAATTGTTGTCATAGAACATTTTAGTTTTGTTGGTGCTTTGGTTGGATGCTTATTGAAATATGTTCGTATGTCTGTGTGTATGTGTGGTATAATGCAAGGACTCAATCGTTGCGAAGCGTATTTTGTGTTTATTTGGCAATGCCAAAAATGTTATATTTTATAATTAATAAAGTTTTTAATGCAGGTTTCGGAAGATTTCTGGAACGGTTGTTGCTTAGTTAAGTTCCAAGATGAAATTTTAGCCAATAAACAGACATCAAGTTTAGCCTTAGCAAAGCACCAACCGAGATTAGATATCTTGACGTTTTTAAGTTTTGGTTGCGCTGTGACCGTAGTATCTACCAAGGTGCAAAGCGGAACTGGATTATACCGGAATCGTAATTGGAACAGCAAATTTATACCGGAATCGGGAACTGCAAAATTTGTGACTATACGGATAATTTGTATTAACAAGTGTAATATTGATTTAGGGTGTCTGTTGCCTAGCAACAATTCTCAAAAACGTAGCATGAACAAATTGGCAATCATTTTTTGGTGCTGTAAAGCTACACTTCAATCAATTATTGATAAGCTAACTTATCGAAAACAATTTAATAGATAAATGATGCAGAAATTTTGTACAACATATCACTACAAGTACTTAAGCCTAAAATGAAAATGTGGAATTTTCGATTCCGATCGATTGTGCAATCGGAATCGGAAATCGTTTTGAATCGGAATTCTAATCGGAATCGGAATTCCGGTTGCACCCTGGTGTATACTGTATATTTGTGCTTTGAAGACATTTGATGATAATTATTTCTGTTCTATTAATGGATACACGAAAAGTTGCAACATGAGAGTTAAAGCTGAGATTGATGGAAAACCCCTTTAGACTTAGTTGTTATAGTTGAAAACATTAGAAAGTATAGATATGAGCGAAGATTAAGACTCAAACTTTGCAGTATATACTATTTAGGCTGAACAAGAATAGTGTATTATAATTGAAAAATTCGTTCAAAGTTGATGCTTTTCTGACCCGAATAAGAGGGGCCTCCATTTTGAGTCCCAATCAATAGGAGTCCGTAGCACTAATAAGAGTACGTAAACGGATGGAGTCCCTAAGCCCTAAATTAGAGTCCATAAATGTATCAATTGTTCGTAATTGGGGTAAGCCTCTGGAGACGCCAAATAAATATCAGACCCCATCTTATTCGGTTCACTACAGTACTTAAAGTTGTTCTCTGGTATTATTTTGGTTTGTTTATTGACTGTTTAAAAACTATTGCGTAAAGTACAGTTTTGGTCGCGCATCACATTATTGTTGTCAACGATGTTGATATAAATTTTAATTGATAGTTCATGAAAGTGAGCGGTTAGGATGAATGCAAAGCCGCTAGGTGATATATACAAAGTAATTTCAGTGTTTAAACGGAGTAAAAATAACGGAACAATTTTATATAATGAAAAAATTTCACTATACGAAATTGTTGAAACCTCAGACTAAAATTTTGCAAAAATTCAAAACTAAAATGTTGCTTTCGCGCAGGAGATCGAAACACGCTGATCGTTACTGCACTACACTGCAAAAAATGGCGAGTCACCTTGACTCTCTCCGACATAGGCTTTTCGGGACTACACAAAACGTCGCTCACAAATATAAACCTCCACAAACCCAGTTTATTGAAATCTCAATGTTGCATTCATCGAAATTTGAAAATGACAACATGAAACATCACGCATAGCATTTCCCGAAAAATATATATACACATGAGAGAAGGTGCAGATTGCACAAAATGCAAAAAGTCACCACGAACGGCCGAAGGCGGATTTCTAGCATGTAGCTAACTCAAATTTACGGTAGAGCATTGGATAAGCAGTTATTTTTAACTAACCCGATTACTGGCAGAGCCAATGTTACTTTTAGGGGCGTAACAGTAGATTAACCGTATTCCTATTAGCTTAAAGCGTTGCAAAAATGTGTTCTTAAAAGCCGAAGCAAAAAATGTAATCTAGAATCGAAACCTACTCTTTTACAGACCCACCAGAAACCCAGACGCCCCTAAAAACGTGGGCCACTGGCAATATAAAACTTATAGTTTAAAACAACAACACAACTAAATTCTTCTTTACCGAGCAATATCGCAAACCAAATTTACCGCCCTCAACTATTAAGAGGTAAACTCATGGTTAATAATATTAACACCACAAATTTGAGTATTATTGAACAAATATACAAAATGACCAAAAGCGATATAAAGCTACGAGCCATCACCAGGATGAAAACAAAACAATGTTTATACTAACAATTTATACAGTGTTCAATTCAACGGATCAACCAATCACACTGCCGCAACGTTCTGATTGGCCACTTGACAACATTCAAATTCTTGATTCATTTAACCCTCTTGTTGCATAAATTTATACGCAGTTTCAGCTAAAGTCTATTTTCATGATAGAATTCAATCTCTGGACTCTCGGTTGGGACGCATTAACGATTATCGTTCGGCTATAGATGCTTGACGGTCATTCAGATGCACACTGGAGCGGACCATGTATAGAACACAGCCGGAACAATTCCTAAGCCTATACAAAAAAGTTAGTCTAAAGTCTAAACTGACTCTATTACAGCCCCGCCGGAAAACGATCCGGCCGATCTATACATGGGCCGCTGGAGCTACATGACACTGTATACGGTAAATGGTTAAACAGGTAGGACATAACCTAACATCCAACCAGAACTCTTATCATCGATTTGCTACAATACACGGAACACATTTAAGCTGCACAGTTGACAAAATATAAAAGCATATATACGTGTTACATCCAATGTTACTTGTTGGGACGTAACTTTAGATTAAGCATATTCCTTAGCCTAAGCATAAACGTAAACAAAAGTGTTAATCTGAATTCTATGCAAAAAATCGTCTAAACTCCAATCCTACTCTGTTGCAGTTGCGCGGCAAAATGGGACGGCCTTAAAAGCAACATAAGTCCGTGTTACATATAAATACGAATGGAAATTCGATTTTAATGCCGGCCAAAATTCATGCCAAATCAGTTTTATCTGACCATAAAAGCCGCTAACTAATTGTCAGATTCAACTCAGTTCCGCAAACTATGTACGTATTTAAAACAGGGTGGCGTCGAATCCACGATTTAACCGAATCCGAAGCCAGTGCTAATTTGCCGAATCCGAAACCGAATCGAATCCTGCATGTTGCAAATTTCAGATATATGTATAATTTGTTTCATAAGATCAACGCAATGCCAGCCGTATAACTTTTAATACGTTAATAGATTTCGTCCCGACGTCAGTTCTGACAGATCGACATGAAAATAATCGAACCATCCCCATTCTATCTGAATTCACAACTTAAATCCGGAAAATAACGTATATTCGACCAAAATATACACACAAAATACATCAGATCTATTAATATATCAGCAAATATTAAATAGTATAACAAGGTACGCTAGACAGTAGACATATATGAGAAACACATAGATAAATAATCAAATATCCCCAAACCCAACCCAGGGCACATAATATCGATTCTGCACATAAGAACATAAACAAATAAAATTATTCCTTCCCTAAAACGCATTTTTAAAAGCCAGAAATCCTTGATCTGTCACCGTTCTTCGTGCATACTACAGCTCATGCAAAGATCAGGGGCGGAACGTTTTTCTGTGGGACTGCAATAGAGTAAGCTTAAGCTTTAGACTATTTTTTGCTTGGCTTATGCTTAGGCTTAGGCTTAGGAATATGCTCATTCCTACGCTTATAGGCTTACGCTTAGAAATATGCTCATTCTTACGCTTAGGTTTAGTCTTATGCTCAGGAATGCTTATAATACTGCTTTTGACTTTTAACCTAAACCAATATTTTCACTGGATTAACGTTTAGATTAGCCTAGCCATCCCAGTATAACCTTGTGTTGCAAATCCGCTGAAACCAAAACCGGATCCAAAATTTTTCATACAAGTCAAGTTCAACTTATAGGGTCGCACTCTCTACGCCGAAGTCTTAATCTTAGATAGCTGATGGGGTAGGGTGGACGAAAGTATACAAGCGACAGACAATAGATGTCTTAAAGCTTCCAGGACTCGTGTATAGTGACCTGCCCGAATAGATGGATAGCAACACAAAAAACAATAAGCAAAAATTAAACAAAAACATCACATACAATAATCTTGTCAAACACATAGGCCCATGTATAGAACAGGGCCGCAACAGTAGTATAAACATACTCTTAAGCCTAAGCCTAAACAAAAAAATTAGTCTAAAGCTTAAACTGACTCTATTATAGCCCCACCAGAAAACGATCCGGCCCTATTCTATACATGGGCTAACACATATAATATAGTATTGTTGATACCGAGTATCACAACAACGAAAGCCCTGATTCACACGTGCAAGCGATCTAATTTCTACACCACAAAAGTTAGCCCAATTCCAATATTGGTTCGGTACACAATTCAAATATACAGCAAAAGCTATGAAATATTTTTGTTGCCAACCTATACTGCTTAACAACTGATCGTTAGCATCAGTACTGGTAAAAAAAGTACATACGTTGATTGATAAATTGCACCCCCCAAATACGTAGCGAAATTTTGTACAATATTTGAAGATGTGATTTCGTTTTATCGAAACAATCAGTTGTTATAAGCCAATTATTGTATACTGTCTAACGGTTTGCGCTATACTTTGCTAACACGGCAGCCGACGCGGCCGGCCGCCGGACGCGTTCCGACGGCAGCGGGCGCTAATTTTGAACGAAATGTTTTTTTTACATTCGCCCAAATTCGTGCAAAAAACATCGGCGCGTCAGTAGGTAGCAGCAATTATAGGCTTAGTACCTAATTTTTACCGTTTACTTTGAACCCGAAAAAAAGAAACCCAAAAACCTGAAAGAAACTTCCGAGTATCAAATGTGTTAAATACACCTATTCTGATGCTTCTATTTCATTTTAAGAAGAAAAAAACACGCCACTTGTAGACTTTCCGCCAACACATTTCAAGTCATGGCAAGGCTTAGGATAAGGCAGTCAGGCAAACGTAACGGCTTAGGCTTAAGTAATGTATAATATATAATATACTATATATATACCAGGGTGCAACTGGAATTACAATTTACCGGAACCGAAACCGGAATTTGAAAATTTTACCGGAACCGGAACCGGAAAGTGAAAAATGCATTTCACCAAAAATTTCATTTTTATCGTATTTTTTGCTCTATTATTTGTGAAACAACCTTAGTCGAACACAGGTATTTATTTTATTTGTTGTATTTTAGATTTTCGTCGTCGACTGAAGTGAAATCCACCATCAGTGGCTTATATTTGGAGTACAAGTGGCTTTCAAAAGAGATTCTTAAAAATTAGAGCAAAGTTAAGAAAACGGCCAAATTATAACACCGGAATTTTTTAATCCGGTAAAAATTTACCGGAACCGGAAGGTGAAAAATGCCGGAACCGGAATTCCGGTTGCACCCTGATATATACATATATACTATCTTAAGCTCTAATTTTGTCCACAATTATTCTTCCCACCCGCCGATACCCAATACACCTACACTGCAATTCAGTGCATGACACTTGTACGCTTCCCATCGACCAAGCTTAAGCCTAAACCTAAACCCGAGTTATGCCAAATTCTAAAAATTTCATAAAATTAATGGGATAAGTGGAGACAGCGTACAAGAGCGACGAAACACAAAGTTTAATGCAATATTGCTTAATATACGACGGAATATGAAGCAGAAACAAATACTCACAAACTGGAATGTACTACGTACAACAGAGACGTCTGTAACAGCGGTTGATACCGTTTCTGCGGCGACGGGTATGCGGACGAATAATACCTGAAACCAAACATTTACATACAAATATGTTACTAAATTCGCTAATCACAACTGCAATATTTGCAACGCTAACATATTTGGGCCTATGTAAAGATCAGGGGCGGAACGTTTTTCTGTGGGACTGCAACAAAGTAAGCTTAAGCTTTAGACTATGTTTTGCTTGGCTTAGGCTTAGGCTTAGGTTTAGGCTTAGGAATAGGCTCATTCTTACGCTTAGGCTTAGGCTTAGAAATATGCTTACAATACTGTTCCGCCCCTGTTCTTTACATTGGCCCATATTTGCAAACACATATTTATACTCAGCGCGTAAAAGTTGCGCAAAATACTTTTTATAACCCGGGATGGGCGGTGTCGGTTAAAAACCGACACTGAGTCCTGACTTCAGAGACCGACCATGAAAAATCTCGGTTTCGGTACTGCGTAATGCAACTTCCACAATAACATGCGTACACCAGGTGACTTTTGAGCGGTGGGTAGTGTCATGGAAGCTGAAGCATTTTTTGCTTGGGCATCCTTTCAAACTAAAGCTTTTGGGCTTCAACGTTCAGGATACTGAAGCCAAAAAGCTTCAATGTGCAGGATACTGAATCCAAAAATGCTTCAATGTCCTAGACACCGAAGTTTTTTGGCTTCAATGGTTCAGAATACTGACGCTTTTTTGGCTTCAGTGTCCATGACACTACCCCCTCAAAAGTCACCTGGTGTACGCATGTTATTGTGGAAGTTGCATAACTATAAAAATGCATAGAATCACAGCGAAATTTTATTCATCAACGATACAGCGAAACGTTTGCTGAATACTCGTCTTCTGGTCTCGGTTACAAACCGCTGCAATTTCATTATAGGGCAAGTTAACATTAATTCTAATCAGTAAGGTTTTACATTTTCGCTACTCAAACACTTCAAACAATGCGCACCAATTTAGATGCTGTATCCGACTAATTTCCGGTACTCGTAAATAATCCACTATCCGGCTCCGGTTTCAGTATCCGGTAAATTAATATCCGGTCGCACCCTGCTAGCAGATGGAGGCTTGTGTATTTTCTAACAAATGGGGATTGCGTTGAGCTGACGAAACTAACATCACAAGTTTTTTACAAATTTTGGGTTTTGAACTCACTGCTACTGTCGCCAAAATTCACAAATAACACGCAAGCTTTCGCTAACATTGGTCCAACATAGCATAACATTGTAAAACAATAAATACAATAAATAAATAAATAAATAAATATAGATCGCAACATTTACATGTAATAATTAACAAAAAAAATGGTTGTACGATGTCCAAATAACACACCGAGTGTGCTTTTCAGCTTATCAATATAGATTGATAATAAGGCCCATATTCTCAAATGCGTATAGCATCTATCATCAATTAGCGATAGGTTTTCAAACTGACTGACGCACATCTGCAATTGCATATCTCAAAATTGGTACAGAAGTCGTGCAATTCAAACGGCGAATAATGTATACTGAATTTTGAACCGCACAATGTGCTGGTTCCAAAGTTACAGGACACATATTACCAACTGGTGATAGGTGCTATACACATTTGACAATACGAGCAATACAATGTACAGCAGGGTGCAACCGGAATTCCGGTTCCTGTTCCGGCATTTTTTCACCTTCCGGTTCCGGTTCCGGTAAATTTTTACCGGATTTAAAAATTCCGGTGTTATAATTTGGCCGTTTTTTTAACTTTGCTAATCTTTAAGAATCTCTTTAGAAAGCCACTTGTATTCCGAATATAAGCCATTAATGGTGGATTTCACTTCAGTCGACGACGAAAATCTAAAATACAACAAATAAAATAAATACCTATGTTCGACTAAGGTTATTTCACAAATAATAGAGCAAAAAATACGATAAAAATGAAATTTTTGGTGAAATGCATTTTTCACTTTCCGGTTCCGGTTCCGGTAAAATTTTCAAATTCCGGTTCCGGTTCCGGTAAATTGTAATTCCGGTTGCACCCTGATGTACAGTTGGCTAAACAAAACTATAATATCGGCAAACGGTTGAATTTTGGTCGTCCTGGTCAAATCAAGTGCCAAATTAAACGCAAATGGCGTACTTGTATATTTTACCTCAAACATATTTATACCGAATTGGGTTAAATCACAAACAATGCACACTTAACCCGAATTGTGATCAAAACGATTTGATCTAACACGCAAAAATATGGACCATTCTAAAACCTCATGTGGTTACATTGCATCCGACTAGCACTCCTAGTGTTTGATACCGTGTGTCAACTTTAACCTAAAGTACACCATCCAAACCTTAACAATATAACAATAATAACAATAATAATAACATAATAATACTAATAATAATAATAATAATAAAAATAATAATAATAATAATAAAAATAATAATAATAATAATAATAATAATAATAATAATAGTAATAATATCGATAATATAACAACAACATCAACAACAACAATAATAATAATAATACTAATAATACTAATAACAATAATAATAATATAAGCTTTCACCTATAATACACACCCGGCTTAAAAACCCCATTCCAACCCTTTTCAATACAATATATATCCTTCACCTCGAACTACAGACCCTCTTAAAACCTCCTGTTTTTACCAGACAGACAATACCCAATCGGCACTCCTGTAACCCAAATTCGACCCGCTCATCATCCAATGCAACCAATCCGCAATCGCCGCGTCATGCACCATTTCATTTCTTTCTCATTTGCGACTGTTGCGCAGGACGATACAACGGCGTTTGTTGCGTCATCGCAATTGGCATCGGCAGTTGCGCACCAGGAGTAGTGACTCCTGCAGTTGCTTGCTGTTGCTGTTGTAGACTGTCGCTGCCAGCTCCAATGTTCGTAGTTGCGGTTGCTCCAGCGTCCGGTACAATTGTACAAATTTGACTCACAGCTGCTGATACTGACGACGACTGCTGGATATACAAATAATACCATTAATCGAGCAACTACAACGGTCACCACTCAAAAACATGGGCGTAGCGTCGATTTTACTGAGGGCCAAATTTATGTTTGGTCAATATTTCAATGGCGTCGTCGTTCCACGTCTTACAACAAAAGTATCTAACAACGTGTTTACAAAATTCCCACAAAAAAAGCGAAAATCGTATATTTCTCAAACTACACTCACGCTTGGCGGTTATGTTGAAATATTTTCAATTTTTTAGCATTGATGAGCCAAAGCGCAAGAGTATTAATTAGCATTATTCTGCATAAAAATACCACAAAACCTAAAGCGTTCATTCAGAATCCAAAAGAGGCTAATTTTCGCTCGCTCACAACAAATCTGTTGCAATGCATACAGACGCCGAAATACGGATTAATCAGAGACGCAGACGGCAGATAAGTACGTGAACCTTAATTTATCAATAAATGCATCAACCATCCATAATTTAAATTTTACATAAATGTTTCCGGTCACAAATGTCATGAGCAGATGAGCAGAGAGTCGTAATTGCATGACAACAAAACCTTTTAAACCACAGCAATAATTTTTGTAATAGTTTTTGTTTCAATTGCTGTTTACTTCGTAACGAGCCGACAAAAGTTTTAAGCCCTATTTACACGTGCAATGACGCTAAACTGTCGTCAACTGTATAAACCACCAATCACCAATAAGATTGAAATGACGCTAAACTGTCGTCAACTGTATAAACCACCAATCACCAATAAGACTGAAATGACGCTAAACTGTCAACTGTATAAACCACCAATCAGCAATAAGATTGAAATGACGCTAAACTGTCGTCAACTGTATAAACCACCAATCACCAATAAGACTGAAATGACGCTAAACTGTCAACTGTATAAACCACCAATCAGCAATAAGATTGAAATGACGCTAAACTGTCGTCAACTGTATAAACCACCAATCACCAATAAGATTGAAATGACGCTAAACTGTCGTCAACTGTATAAACCACCAATCACCAATAAGATTGAAATGACGCTAAACTGTCAACTGTATATACCACCAATCAGCAATAAGATTGAAATGACGCTAAACTGTCAACTGTATAAACCTTCCAATCAGCAATAAGATTGAAATGACGCTAAACTGTCAACTGTATAAACCACCAATCAGCAATAAGATTGAAATGACGCTAAACTGTCGTCAATTGTATAAACCACCAATCAGCAATAAGATTGAAATGACGCTAAACTGTCAACTATATAAACCACCAATCAGCAATAAGATTGAAAAGACGCTAAACTGTCAACTGTATAAACCACCAATCAGCAATAAGATTGAAATGACGCTAAACTGTCGTCAACTGTATAAACCACGAATCACCAGTAAGATTGAAATAACGCTAAACTGTCAACTGTATAAACCACCAATCACCAATAAGATTGAAATGACGCTAAACTGTCGTCAACTGTATAAACCACCAATCACCAATAAGATTGAAATGACGCTAAACTGTCGTTAACTGTACAAACCACCAATCACCAATAAGATTGAAATGACGCTAAACTGTCAACTGTATAAACCACCAATCAGCAATGAGATTGAAATGACGCTAAACTGTCAACTGTATAAACCACCAATCACCAATAAGATTGAAATGACGCTAAACTGTCGTCAACTGTATAAACCACCAATCACCAATAAGATTGAAATGACGCTAAACTGTCGTCAACTGTATAAACCACCAATCACCAATAAGACTGAAATGACGCTAAACTGTCGTTAACTGTACAAACCACCAATCACCAATAAGATTGAAATGACGCTAAACTGTCAACTGTATAAACCACCAATCAGCAATAAGATTGAAATGACGCTAAACTGTCGTCAACTGTATAAACCACCAATCACCAATAAGACTGAAATGACGCTAAACTGTCAACTGTATAAACCACCAATCAGCAATAAGATTGAAATGACGCTAAACTGTCAACTGTATAAACCACCAATCAGCAATAAGATTGAAATGACGCTAAACTGTCGTCAACTGTATAAACCACCAATCACCAATAAGATTGAAATGACGCTAAACTGTCGTCAACTGTATAAACCACCAATCACCAATAAGATTGAAATGACGCTAAACTGTCGTCAACTGTATAAACCACCAATCACCAATAAGATTGAAATGACGCTAAACTCACAACCACCAACAAAAACAACCCCACCCAAAAACCAAAAAACCAATCACCAATAAGATTGAAATGACGCTAAACTGTCGTCAACTGTATAAACCACCAATCACCAATAAGATTGAAATGACGCTAAACTGTCGTCAACTGTATAAACCACCAATCACCAATAAGATTGAAATGACGCTAAACTGTCGTCAACTGTATAAACCACCAATCATCAATAAGATTGAAATGACGCTAAACTACCAACTGTATAAACCACCAATCACCAATGATTGAAATGACGCTACAGACGTTTGAAACTACGGGTCGTCTCTTCGGTTTTTATTTTGTTTTCAAAAATTACGTTCTATAAACTAAAAAAATTAATGTTCAATCGAATCAAATTCGCGACTCGAACGCTAAATTCTACCTAATTGCCGATATCAAACTGCATAACGTCCACTTAACCACCAAAAAACCCCCGTGTATTTCAAACGCTTTAGGGAAGCACTATACCTGAAGTCTAGTGTCGTCTGGCGCCAAAAGGCGCCACAGGCAGAGTGGCAACAAAGGTTCGGATTTGGCAAACAATTGTGATTCGAATTCGGGACCGGATTCGATTGTGATAAAAAAGAATCCAAAAAGCCGTTTCCAACAATGTTTGGCAATATGTTTTTTTTTTCATTTTTATTCAATATTAATCTTGAATAATTTATATAAATCAATATTTTGGTTTCAAGTCACAAATCTCAGAACTGAGGTCGGGCACCAAATATATTACCCACTGGCCGCAGGTAAAAATCTTGTTTACAAATGGTGCCACAGCGGACAACATTAAAATAATCAAAAAGTATAGCGCTACCCTAAGTGCAAACTGAAACGTTTTAGAACAACGTCACCATTAATTTGTATTCGGTCATATCCCCGCAAAACGAACGAAGCGTTGACCGTGATGTAGTTCACAACCACGGGGACAACCCATGGGTGAAGGATATGCAACGCTAGAATTTAAGTAGATTAAATTGTTGAAAATGCTTCCAAAACCCCATCACAGATAAACTGGAATGTAATACATCAATCACTTAATTGATTGTCACTGCAATAAACAAACTTTGCACATGTGCAAATTTTTGCATATAAATAAATTGCAACTGCAACTTCCACGCGTAAGGGTGGGGTTATACTCGTCGCGCGACGCCGTCCGTTACCGCACGTCACCCGTACGGTGCCGTCCGTCACCGCGCGTCACCCGTACGGTGCCGTCCGTCACCGCACGTCACCCGTACGGTGCCGTCCGTCACCGCGCGTCACCCGTACGGTGCCGTCCATCACCGCACGTCACACGTACGGTGCCATCCGTCACGGCGCGTCACCCGTACGGTGCCATCCGTCATGGCGCGTCACCCGTACGGTGCCGTCCGTCACCGTGCGTTATCGTACGCAAATTACACACATATGATACCGCATAGTAAACGAACGGCGCCGGACTGATCACAGACGGTGATAGACGGCGCCGGACGGGTGACAGACGGAGATGGACCGCGCCCGACGGATGATGGACGGCGCCGGACGTCAACAAAAGTATAGCACAACCCTAAGTTTTGTTGAAAACGCCAATACAAAACTTTGAAACGACAAGTTCTCGCAGCAAAAATTTGCACGTTTAAATACGATTTTAGTTATTATATAAAAATAAAATGAAAACAAATGACCAAAAAGTCATAATATATTATTTCAAAAGCACGCATATTACAAAAAAAATGCAAATAACATGAACGCAGATATATAATATACAATACTGTTGTGGGAAAACACCTATCACCAGTTAGTAATACGTAGTTTTTTAAGCAAGCGAACTGTAGCAACTGCGAATCTCAAAATCTATTAATTCGATTTGGCTAAGGATAACGATTTCACTTGCTTATAAAGCAACCCTTATATCTCAAATGAATACCTAACTTGTTTATTTCGACTCAACATAAAGCCTTACACCCATACATAACGAATGTATTAGAGTAGGCTTAGACTTCAAGTTTAAGTTAAAACGTTAGGCTTGGACTTAGGGTGAGGCCTAACCTTAGAAAAATAGTAACCAGCAATCGAGTGAGTGAGCATTTTTATCTAATGGTTTTCGTTTCCGCATAAAGAGGTAGCCCTATCGCCTCTGGGGTAACTTCTATAGAAGTAACCAGGATTTCGGAAAAGAGGAAGCCTACGTCCAATAAAAAGTTCGAATGGGAGGATTTTTGAGTTGCAAAGTGTACGAACCAGTGTCTAAAAACTCCAGTAGAAAATGCTTAAAGGATGGTTCACAGCTGAACCGCACTGCCCGGGCTACGTTATCGGGCACTTTTTCCATGCGTCGCCTAAATCAATTTACGTACCTCAACAATCGTGTCCATGCAATCATGGCGACGGTGGCTACCGCCTAGTCTCCGTTCCAGGTGACATTCCGTTAACTTCTGTAGTTGCTGATGCTGGTACAGAATCAGATGTTCCTTGTGGTTGAGGTTGAGGGTGGCCAGCGGTAGTAGACGAACTATTGCCGATCATCTGCGAATCCTGAAGTGTATTTTTCGACGCTGCGACTTGCGATCCGAGCAACTGTGTCACTTTCGCTTGACGAGCGGCGTCCGAATTCTATAAACGCGGTACGTAAGAAGAAACGATAACGTCTATTTCGCTATTGATACGTTACCATCCGACACAATCAACACTGATAGTTGCAGAGACACATGACACAAGTCCGGTTATTATGTCAGTTAATTATAAGTTAAAACTTTGCGGCAGATTAAAATCGACTGTAGCCAAACGTTAATTACGTTGTGTCTCGGCAACTCAGCTAATGTTGAAACAAAAAATAAGAAAATACATATTATTAAAAATTTCTGTCACCAATATAATATAGAAATAACGTAGCAGTCCACAGCCAAGAAGTCTTGTAGTTATTATATAGGAACTAAAATCCATAGCCTCAGTATGGTGAATCTTAGATCTATAATTTTGTAAACTCCCACCCGACTTAAAAACATTGAAAAAATATACAAACCACACAACCAAGTCAGGCGGAAAAATTCGTTAAAAAACACAAAATCATAATATTAATATTAATAAACCTACTTGTTTCTTGGCACGTAGTGCAGCATCTTCAAGCGTTTCTGCGGCTTCATATTTACCCTGGCGTCGGTAAAGTGCGCCTAAATTTTTCAATGTTGTCGTCACCGTTGGGCTGAAACGCAAAAAGCAAGATAAAACAACAAAAAATAAATGTTTTGTTTTTTGTTAAATTGAGAAATAATACTAGTCATAGACACAGCTTAACCCACACTCCGCAATTTCAAACATGTGTACTATCTGCAATCACATGTTGATCGTAACCTGAAGTTGAAAAATTCAGCACATTATTCGCACTTGATTTAAGTTAGAACATCTGTACCGAGTTTTATGCAGATTATCTGCTGCTGCAGTGCCACTTGTTAATTAGTCCACCCCCAATTCCAAGGTTCCGGTGCCCAAGTACCCATTCCGCACTTTGATATTTTTGTTATCAATAATTAATTCCAAGGCAATAATAATATAATTAACCCACCTATCAACTTTAGCCGCTTTATGCCATCCGCCGTATTCCGCATATGGGGCGTTATCTTTGTTCTTGTGCTGAAAATATAAAAGCACAAATTATAGCTAAAATCAATCACAATAAATTATGCACCTTCTAGCACTCTATGTAACTAATTAATTACTACAACTGTAAAATCTTGTTATGTGTGTACATCGTACAGTATACGTTACGAATTTGTTCACAAAACTTGGGCGGCCTAAGAAACAAGGTACTTTTGGCGACTATTCATAATCAAGTGAACAATAGCAAACCGAAAGTCATTGACAGACAGACATTCAACAGTAAGCCGCAGACCGGCACAGTGACCAACAGACAGACAGACACACCATCATACAGCTAAGACCAACAACCGACAGACTAACAAACCAACAGACGATCAACTAACAGGCAGTCCAACAAAATTACAGACCAAAGGCAGACACATCTGCAATCAGACAGAATAACAAACAGACATATCAACAAGTAAACATATCAACAGACAGACCAACAGAGTCCGAAAAATAAACAAACAAAACCAACCGACAGACCAACAAACAGACAGACCAACAGGTATATAGATCAACATAATAATCAAACCAGGCAACAGACGGACAAACCAACAAACAACAGTAGACAGATAAACATAAACCGCACTAACCTTATTTTCTTCGCGTTCTTCGGCAACTTGCCAAATTGGTTTATTTTCACCGCTAATTTCACCAAATTCACGCTCGTGTGCACGTGTGAGAATCTGTTTGTACAACACTTCGGCTTCTTTGTATTTGCCTTGCTTCAGATATGCCGACGCCTATAATAAGGATGGCTAGGTACAAATCAACAAAATTATTCCATACGTTAATTCGGCTATAATACCACACTCAGGTAACAGCGATTACAAGCTCAAAAACAATATAGACGGTATTAATTCAACTTCCATAATATCGTGCGTATACAAGGGAGCATTACGGCGCTGAACACAGAAGCCAAAAATGTTCAGTCGAAACCTTATTGAGCCAAACAGCTTCATTGTGCAATCACCCACCCGTTCATCACCAAAAGTAACTTGGTGCATCACGCATGACTATGGTAGTTGCTTAAAATCTTTCAATTT
Organism: Enoplolaimus lenunculus; assembly: GCA_030248215.1. NCBI lineage: Eukaryota > Metazoa > Nematoda > Enoplea > Enoplida > Thoracostomopsidae > Enoplolaimus > Enoplolaimus lenunculus. Next base: position 22,498 of record JASANG010004091.1, read on the forward strand.
CACTACGAAAACGTTCAGTACAAATGGGTGCAGTCAGAGATTTACAGGAATTAAAATTTCGAAGCGGGGCAAATTGTGATACAAACTGAAAAAGTCCCCAAAAATCTTTTACAAAAATAACGAAAAAGATGCGTTTTGATCCCTAAACCCACCACGGCTACTATCTTGCTACAGCCTAAGTTTTAAGCAAGCATACTTACTAGATTATTTTTAGTTTTCGCAACGTTCGGATCGTCAGCTCCCAATTTTGACTCGTAAATTTGAAGCGCACGAATATAATACTGTTCAACTTCTTCATATTTGCCCTGATTCTGGCACAAAAGTGCTAAATTGTTTAGTTGTTTCGCTACATCTGGATGATCAGGACCAAGAACCTGTAATAAATATTTCGGCAAAACTGATCTAAAATTGATGACTCACTGGTATTCTCAGCTGTGTGTAGGTAACACCAAGAGTCGATGATGTCTATTGACAAGAGTATGCAAAATACCAAAAATTTGCGTGGCACAAAATGTACCAGCGCGCGTTGCGTCTTTGCCCTACTTCCCCGCTTCTGGGTCTCTGGGAAGTCGATCTCGCATTCTGTGCAGTGAATTCTATCGCACCGGTTTTAATGTATAAGCGGAGTATTTGCAGTAATCTGTAAAGTGCCAAAGAGTGTCGCTTGCATACATTATCTATTAAAGCAATCAACCACTCAAGGTCGCACAAACAGCGAACAATGAGAATTTGAAATTCAGCATACTAGCATTGCAACTTCCGATCCAGGAACTCAGTATAATTTTTCAGTTCAGATTTTACAGTTTATAGGTTTTGCTTTAATAGATAATGTATGCAAGCGACACTCTTTGGCACTTTACAGATTACTGCAAATACTCCGCTTATACATTAAAACCGGTGCGACGAAAATTTTTTCCAAGATGAAAATATGCTATGCCCCCCGGGCAAATTTTTATATAAATATGTGCCTCAGCGGGCAAATTTTTATAACGAAACACAATGAAGAAGTGTCCCCTTTTATAGAAATTTGCACCCCCCGCAATGAAAATATGCCTTACCGGAGAATTTTTATTATAGAAATTTGTCCCCCGCCAGCGGCAATTTAAACCTTTTGTGACATAAAGTTGCACTACGACCTGTGGCGGTTTCAGAGTAGTGTAGTTCCATACCAGACTCATCGAATAAGTTTTTCAAACGCCTGTTATTGTTCTTACATTTACTAACAATCGGTCCTTTGCTCAGATTCTACTTGAAAACGAACGAATTTGTTAACGTTTAACCGGATAAGACTTTACCTTTTCGCGAATTTCCAAAGCACGTTTACACAATGGTTCCGCTTCCTTGTATTTGCCGCGTTTCCCGTACAAAACTGCAAGATTATTTAATGTTGCCGCAACCTGAAATTGATAAAGACGTATAATATAATACATATATTTCATTATGTCAACAAATAAATAAATTACAAAATATAAATAAAATAAATAATAAATAAATAAGCTCGATACCAGTATAAAGCTAAAACTATAGTGTTCATAGATTTAAAATTTAAAATTTAAAAAATCCAACCACTTACCGCTGGATGATTGCCACCAAGCGTATTTTCTCGAATCTGGAGCGCTTCATTCAACAAATTTGCCGCTTCTCTATATTTGTTCTGATCTCTAAAATTACAACACAAAAATTACAATGAAATGTTTTAAATATTACATAAACTCACTCAAATCATTTAAGGTTTTATGCTTCTCAAAATTAACATATTTTCAGCTCCGCTGGTTTTGACCAACCTTTTTTCACATCCACAAACAATAAAGACGCTCTTGTACGTATACTCGAATTGCTAACGTACGATACCATATAAGTAACGGACGGCGCCGCATGAATAAAACTACAAAATATTCCACGTTCGTTCGTTTCACAGTACATAATACATATATTCCGACCGACGAACGTACAAAGAAATAAAATTACAGTTGAGTAATTGCAGAACTGGTGATTAATAAAGAAACAAGTAGTTACCGATAGACAAGTGCGAGAATGTTGAGCATAGTCGCAACATCGGGGTGATCTTTGCCCGATGTTTTCTCCAAATCTTCCAACGCTTGTTTACACAACGGAACTGCAACTTCGTAGCGTCCTTGTGAAGCGTATTGAATCACCAAATTATGCAACGTTCGCAGCCGTTGTGGGATTTCATAGCCGGCGGATGCGGAAGCTGCCATTTGATGAGCCGGTGTCGGAGTTGGATAATCAGCTGAATAATAATAATGATAATAATAATAATAATAATAAACAAAATCGCGCATATATTTACATAAAAAATAGTAAGGACATTTACACAAATTGCGATTGTTGTTCAGGGATTCTTAGGAACTTATTAAACTGGTGAAACAAAAAACAACTATCCTTCATCATATTTAAAGAACCTTAAAGTCCATTTTAATATCCTGGCTACGCCGCTGCACAAAACCAGAAACGTCTGCATAGCGCGAACTGCAAACTATGTGAATCACTTATCGAACAAAACTTGCACGAGTGAAAAGACAATAAAAACAAAATCACGCTTCTCAAGCTTACATCCAGCGGCCATTGCGCCATCTTCGTCTTCTTCTGGAAACCCAAGATCTTGAAGGGATGCGCCTGACTTTTTCATACCGCCACTAGCACCGGAACCAGATTCACCTTCATTTCGATGCTCATCACCGTCCTAAAACGATAAGCAAACTAAAGTCAAATAAAAATCAGTTACGGCACAGTCCGTCGCCGTGCGGCGCCGTCCGTCTCCATGCGGCACAGTCCGTCCCCGTGCGGCGCCGTCCGTCTCCGTGCGGCGCCGTCCGTCTCCGTGCGGCGCCGTCCGTCTCCGTGCGGCGCCGTCCGTCTCCGTGCGGCGCAGTCCGTCTCCGTGCGGCGCCCTCCGTCTCCATGCGGCGCCGTCCGTCACCATGCGGTATCGTACGCAATAAAACTTACGTACCATAACGTGTGGTTACAGACGGCGATGCTTGGCGCCGTACGGGTGACGGACGACGCCGGACGTCAAGTATAGCGCAAACCTTAAACAGCCTAGAACATGTCGAATAGAGTACAACAGTAAGAGTACATTTAGAGTAAATAACAAAATGAATATATAATTGCAAGCTGCATAGACATTTATTTTGAACAATCAACAGAATCTTTGAACGATTCACAATAGGTCGTTTATCTAATTTCTTAAAATTTCAAAAAATGTCTCAATTAAAACAAAAAACATTACCAAAAACAGAAAACTCAGGTATACATGCCCTGTACATGAAAATGCTACTGTACCCATAACAAAAGTCATCTCCCACCAGTTCACTTACCGCTACATCTGAATCATACTTTTTCATTTGACTCATAAATTCCAAATGCTTCTTGTCTTCTTCCAGTTGTGCAACCATTTGTTCAGACGCCTGTTCGTAACAAAAAAAAGACATTTAGTAATCACTCGATAACTAAATACCCACAGGTTCTAGTAGTATTGCGTAAGTGGTTCCACTGCCGATTACAATTCAGGTATGAATTTCCTGTTTCGATTTTGATTCCGGTACTTACAAATAAACACACCATACTTAAACGACATCGAATAATAGAAATAGCGGCAAATCCCTTTAGCAAAAATCCCAATTTGGCTTCCGGACGTTTGTCTGCTGATATTATACACAAACTAGGTGTAACTAAAATGACCAATAAAGAAACATAATTTATCGTTATGTTTCAATTTTTAAAGCCTCTAAACTTAGCGATATGCCGTTGCTAAAATTTTCTTTGCCGATGCAATAATTATATACCTGGTGTTTTTGCTGAGTCGATGCTAGTTCGTCTCGCAACCATGCATTTTCTTGACACAGGCGTCGCACTTGCGCTTTTAGCTTTTGTTTTTCCGCTTCCACGTGTTGTAAATGACTAGCAAGAGCCATCATAACCTAAAACAAAAACACAATATTCTCAAAACTATGTAAAGTAATATTGCATGGCGGGATTACAAAGACACTAGGGTCAGTTTTTTTATTTTCAGCATTCAACATTGCTTTCAATTTTTCACAGCTTTTTACCGATGGGAGCGTTACAACATCCGTAACCCCCCACACCTTGGCACTGCTCTTTTGAAAATCAATCAACGATGGAAAAATGGACCAAGCCAACTGTGCTCTTGTACACTTCCCCGTCGTCCAACCACATTTCAGGTAAAGGCTCAGGTTTAGGTCCGAACTTTGAGCCTGCGCAATGAAAGTGTACAAGAACCAAAATGTAACCACTTTTTGAGGTCCAAGTAGAATTGAGCGATAAAATTTGTAAATAATCATTAAATTTCAGATACGGTACGAAGGGCCCGGCGTAAGGCAACTTCAACCATACGATGTAATTATACTGATACCACAGGAAAAACAGTGGTAGGTATTCTTGATACCATTAAACGCTTTGACACTCAACAATATTATTAAAAGGTACTGTCGCAAAAGTTATCCACTTGCAAAGTGCGACAATCCCAACTCCGGTCCATTTTAGTATACGGTCGCACACCCTAACTGTAACCCGTTTCCATGGCTACGTTTATACCCTGTTTCTGGTATCCAGCTAACACGACACTGCCGCTACTTACATGGGCTTCTCCAATACCCAAATCAATCATTTCCAACGATTTCGCGACCAGCGTTTCTTTCTCTTTAATCACTCGGGATTCGGCTTCTTTTGCTTGGAGCGCCGCCAGCGAATCCAACAGCGTCGACCGAATGGTGCTGTGTTCGTTGCGAAGCGCTTCAAGTCCTGATAGAAATATCACAATTTTTACTCTTCAGAAACATGTATATGACGTAACCCTAAGGGTGGCACTATACTAGTCGCCCGGGCAATGGCGGATCCATGGGGGGCCCACCCCGGCCGTGGCCCCCCCAAAAGCATCTCGACAAAAATTATATATAGCAATTTTATGGCAATAGTTCGCGGTTTGTGTGTGGGTCAAAATAAAGTTTATTACCTGTGAAATTTTGCCCCCCCCCCCATTTTGAAATCCTGGATCCGCCACTGCGCCCGGGTCTGTAAAGAGTAAAAAAACTTTTGTTTACAAACGTAAATGCTGTGGCATACGGCAATACACGTGCGTTGCGGTACGGGACCGGACAACGCCATACGATACGTATTAAAATAGTCAAAACCTACCGACCCTCTAAGAATTGTGTTTTATGTGATGCCCGACGCTGCAGATCCAAAATATTTGTTAATAAATTAATTTTCGGAATGATGTCATACGCTAGTGAAGCGAGGTTCGACTGCATATTAATTCTCCCTACACCGGAACCCAATTGTAACCAGATATATACGTACGTAGCATCTCAATTTGTGTATTATTGGCAGAATTTGTATGTGGCAAAAGTATATGTTTGCTGAATTAAAAACTGAAGTTTTAGCTTGAATTTTTCATTTTACTTCAGCATTTTTAAATTTAGCTTATTAGCTTGCCCCGGAAAATATACCGTCGCAGAAAAAATGCCTAGTATTCCAACATTTAAAATGCTGTTTTATGTGATTCGGAACCGTAACCGCCTCATATTCCGTATCCGGTAGGTTTACATATACAAAATACCGGATGTCGGTTTTCAGCCGGAAACTAAACAGAAACCGATTACCGGATCGATCTATGCAGTCAAGAGCATTAAAACACTCAAAAACAATACAGCAACAACCGTTATCTAAAATTCTTTACATGAAACAAGCCAAACAGAGGTATACTCCTGGCTTAACCTCAGAGCGAAACAAAGCAAACAACATACCTTGCACAACCGTTTTCGTGTTCTGTAGAATATCCTCTTGACTTAGCGTTGTCATTTTGCCGATATCTTCAATTTTCTTCCTAAAACAAATTGGACAAAAACACTAAATATGATTGGAAACGAACAAAATGCTAATTTCAACAAGCTTTTATGAAAGCAGTGCTGAAATATGATAGAAAATCGCAGTTAGACGTTCGAAAAACTGTTCGGTTTCCAGTTGAATCTAAGCAAATGTATAATTCACGAGCGTTCAATAGAAACTGCACGTCGAACATGAGATGACAACGTACAGTGTAACGGATATTCGTAGTCTGTACACTCTACATACTTACTCTACTTGTCATCTTTCGCTCAATCTATACATCACCTATCTATCGAGTTCCGAGAGCAGGGGCGGTCCCAGGCGGGGGGAAGCGGGCTGGGTCGCCCTCGTCTTTCCTGGAACGTCTAGTAAAAGTAGACAGCTGATTTTAAGCTTGAAAAATAAAGGGATTCCGTGTTAAATAGAATACAGTTATGAATATATGACAAGAACAGGCATACAAAAAGTACCAAATAAACAAACAGGTGCTCAATTTGGCTATGCAACTTCCACTGTAACCAGGATGCAACCGGAAATTTACCGAAACCGGAATTTGAAAAAATTTCCCAGAAACGTTTTATTTTCTTTGCAATATTATTGATGAAATAACCATTAGTTGAAGTTCACTTTATCTGATGTATTTTAGATTTTCGTAATCCACAAAAGCGAAATTGACTGATGGTTTATTTCCAGGCGATTGTGAAGGTTTGCATACTTTTAAATATTAATAATTCTATTTAATTTTTATCGTCATTTTAGTAAAATATCTTAATTTCCAGCGACCAAATTTTTATCAAAATTTTTAATTCCGGTAAAAAATTAACGGAACCGAAACGTTAAAAAAATGCCCGAACCGGAATTCCG
>JASANG010003792.1:0-29198 GCA_030248215.1 Enoplolaimus lenunculus
GCCGTTGTCAAAGTCTGAACCGAAATTTCCAGCTACGCTCAACAGACTTAAGTATTCATGCACTGCATCGTTGTCTTCCCACCGAGGTGCAAACGGAACAGCGGGAATCATTTCACTTTCGCGATACAAACATATAAAGCTAGTTCGCTTTGAAACAAAATTAAAAGGTGATTTTAGGCCTGATCCTGTCAATGCATCGCTTTCGACCATGCCAACAACAACCGAACGCGGCAACGCTCCTCGTGAAATGCTTTCCCGACTAATCAATGTACGTCCTGCAGATATTCGAAATTCTTTGACAACAACTCGCGAAATTGGAAATTTTGCTGGCTCAATTCTTACCTGAGTTGCAATCGCAGTCGCCATTGGTGGTGCAAGGCGCACACGACGCACAAATAGCGTTACGTCGTGCAGTTCGACGATTGGTTCTTGTGTTGTTGTGGCGTACATTAATCGAAATGCGTTCGGTGTTTGATGCAGTAATACGTTCAAATCTATTCCGTTGATCATTAGACGTGGTTGTGTTGCCAGGTCGGTAGATAGTCGCACAAACGTTACAAATTTTCGGCTTCCAGCCACAAGCAATCGCCGAGTTTCGTAACCATTGTTTTGTTTTGAATCCATTGCATCGATTCGTCCTGCAGTATCTTTGTAGTAGCATTCAGCGGCAAGCTGATTTCGTTTAGGTTCTCTACCAAAGTTTAAAAGACGTTCAATGTACGCCCTGTAGGCGTAATTACCCGACGAGGTCGACATGATTTTGTCTTGCAATTTAACATCAATTCGCTTAAACATTGCATGTCCAAATAAATTAACTAGTGCAACCTCTGAATCTGCAGGTAGTGGTTTCCCTCTTGCAGACATGATGCGTGCTGTGATTTTCAAGTAAAACACTGGATCTAGAAACTCTTCTTCGTTGCCAGCAATAAAAAAGTTGATTGCAGTGACATCGTTGACAGTGTTGGATGGGCGAATGTCGCCCCGCGTACTGTCAATAATTGAATTTTGAAACAGTTTGCCCGAAAAAAGGTCTAATTCATTCTTGAATGCAGCCGCTGACGACGTATTGACGCTGAGAGTGGTGCCACTGCTGTCAATACGCTTTCTCTTGCGTTTGGTTAGGTTTATCGGTTTATTTCTTGACATTGTGTTTTTAGCAAAACAGTAACTGTACAAATGTGTATACGTAAATTAACAATTGCTTATATACGTTTCAGTTAGCCAAAGATATCTGATGCAAGAATTTGACGTCGCCGTTTTCCAATGCTACCCCGTGATTTGCTGCGGCTGCTGCTGCTGCTGCTGCGAGATTTTGCCCTTTTTGCTTTTGTAATTTTCGCTGATTTTAAATTGCCGCGGCGAGCATCGGCTTGCGCAGCAAGCCGCGATTTTTGTTTGTTACGGCCACCACCACCGCCACCGCCGCGTTGAGTATTGTTGTTGTAGAGCGCGTGAACAGTTAAGTCTGCAGCAATGCTTTTTCCAATATTTTGCGCTATACGTCGTGCTAGTTTTTCGGTTCCTCTACGGCACTGATCGTTGCCAACACTAGCTGCTATGTCGGTTTTTAATTGTGGCGATGGCTTATCGCTTATTGGTTTTTGCAGCTGCGATGCAGAATGCACGTTTAGCTGAGGTGGCACCTCGTTGCCGCGTTGTTGTTGTTTCGCTTGAATCTGAGATGCTACCGTTTCTGAAACTCCCCGAAGAACGTGAGGCGCAAAGTATTTTGCAGCAGCAGGAATTGCCACTCGTGCTAGCGTTGCAAATGCTGAACCCAATCCAAAACCGCGTTGGGAAATCACAAACGGCAAGTGTGTCATTATTCGCATTGTTTAATTAGTGCGTCGAAAATGTAACTTTGCAATAACGCAACCACAATTCTCAAATTGAACGTGAACGTTGCGTTCCGTTTTTATATATAATTTTATGCTCGTGATCAAGTTGCGTTCAAGCGGCATATAGTGGGGACGCGAAAAAGTTCGTGTTGTTTGCACAGTTGCCGATTTTGGTCTTACTATATCGTTTCACGAAATTATCCGTAGTAATGGTTGTTCAGTTTGCCCGACTAGCTGTGCTTTGCAAATGTCTGAGTAGACAAACAGTGATGACACTCCTGCCATTAAATCAACGCGATACGGGGCTGTAATTCCCGGTGGTTTCACAACGTAGGTTGTGTTTGCTTCGAAGCCGAGCAATTGAGCATCCGCTTTTGAAAATTCAACCCAAGACAGTTTGTCCTTTTGCACTGGTTTTAGTTTAATTTTATCATCATTATGGTCGTAGTTAAATTGTAAAGTTGTGCGCCCGTTTTCCGAAATGTTACGATTAATACTTGAGATCAGGGTATGCGTGTTAGCATAATGCGCTGCTGGTATTGTCTCTAGAAACCATGCAACATCGCCGCCCGCAAGCAAGTGCTTATACGAATAACGTGACGGGTAAAAGTTGTCGCCGTCGTTAATCGCGTGGTCGTTGCTATTAGTTTTTGGTGAAATGTTTAAAATGTGTTCTGGGTAAACTATCTCACAAAGCCCAACTTCCCAGCGAGTTCTGTCTAAATGTAATGGTGTGACTAATCTATTGCTAAAACAGCTGTGCGTGTTGTTTGGATATTCAGCAGATGAGGTGTTGCTTAGCAAAGTAACATAAAAGCTATCGGTGTCGTAATGCTGCATAATTTATTAAAATAACCAAGCAACAATTAAAAATACATTCGATCATAAATGCGATGTGCATATATATACTCTTTGCCCAGTCTATTTTTTAACTGTAACAATTTCAGAAATCATCAGCTCGTCTTCTTCCTTTTCAACAGTCGCGTCGCCATCGTCAGTGATAATATTTTCACCGTTGGTGTTGTTGTTATTGTTCTTGTTGTTGTTGCTGTTGTTGTTGCCTTTGTTGTTGGATTTCGCACCTTTCTTTTCATTGTGTTTGCAGCAGCTGTCATTTCGATCATCGTCATCTTCGATATCTGTGTCTTCGCTGTCTGTAACGCCGTCGCGCCACAGTTTCTTCAATCGCTTGACTATTATGCGACGAACGTGCGGATTTATGTTCATGCACACTTTGTAGTGCAAGTTGACGACCGCCTCGTGAAAGAACAAGTCGATCACGTCGCGCTTGTCCATTTCGCATCCGTTCTGGTGTGCGGAACCGTAACGACGCACCATTGGGTTGTCGCTACTGCAGCCCCAACAATTTGCATACATAAGTCGTTGTATTTCAGTTAAAATTTCCTGGTCCGAAAAACGTAACTGTTGAAAATTGCTGCCACAAGCCATTTCATTAGTTGATAAATACACACACAGTTTGTTTTCCAGAAAACAATAAAATGATGGTTTTGCGCATGGTCGCCACCTTTTATAGGTTTACGTTAGTCACGTGCTGACCCACTCAAACATTATTTTGTTTTGACGACACTTGGAACCTTTTGTAGCTTAGCGGCATAATAAGCACCTGTAAGAGGTTCTCCGAGCATATCCTGCAGTCTGTAGGTTGGCGGATACCCCATTCGGCGTTGCACAACTTCATACAATTCATCAGTCCAGGACTGTTCTGTTGATTTTTTGAATGTACCTTTGCCCAAAGCAATTCTTACATAATCTCCCAACTCGAAGACAAACTTAGGTTTGGTGTTATGTACAGTTTTACTAGGCTTAATTTTAGGAAGCTTACATTTAGCAGCTTCGTTAGGCGTTGTTCCTATGCTGCGGTGCACGGTGTCGTTGTATGATTGAACTAGTTTTTGCAGAGCATCAATATAACGCAGTTTATTGGTGTGAGTTAGATACTTTAAAATTTTGCCGCGTAAAGTTCTAATAAAGCGCTCTGCATAATTAGCTTTGTATGCATTGTTAGCCCAGAAATGTTTGATGTCACGTGACTTTAGAAGCGCTTCAAATGTGCCTTTGAATTCTGTTCCGTAGTCTGAGCGAATAACTTTAGGAACGTCGGCCGAACGCTTTAGGATCGTTACGAAAGCATCGGCAACAGTTTTAGAATACTTATTTTTTAACGGTTCAACGAAAGCTTTTCTACTGAAAAGATCTATTGTAATTAAGATATACTGGTAATTTTTATTGTAACGCTTAGCTTTTCGAACAAACATCAAGTCTATATCCCACTGTTGATTAGCTCGCTCAACTTTAATCGTTGTAGTGACATGACAACGAGATTTTCTTTTGTGCAACTGATGCACAACTTGCGCTGCTAGCCAATGTTTTACTTGAGAAAACTTAAGCAATGGTAACTGCTTTCATGCGGCTAGCCAGAGCTTGTTCGCGTTTGTGAACGATGCTGGCAAACTAGGATTGTAATAAATAGACTCAAGTATACTGTTTAATTTATTCGAAACTTTCATTTGTATTAAACACAATAATTAACATATTAAAAACAATGAGTTTGTATTTTGTGCAGCATTTATATTTCATACGAATTCTGAATCTGATGGCAACTCAGCTTGTTCTGGTCTGACAGATTTGTCATCTTCGACCTTGACTGTCTTTTTCACAAATTGCTCTCGTAGTTCCATTAGAAGCACGCCAAGCAGATTGTGCCCAGGATACTGAAACAAACTTTAAGATTAGTAAATCAGGGAATTGCGTTCATACAAACAATGAATTTACAGCAACACATACAGGCGCGCAGCAGGTTTTTTGCATTTTTGATAATCCACTTTGTGTAAATTTTACTTACTTTTGTCGGAAAGGCAGATTGCGGATCCATCATATCTAATCCGTTGCCAAGATAATCGTCGAAAGAGGTTGCGAACACTAGTAGCGCCTGATTGGTGTCTAACAACGTTTTCCGCATCTCGGCATGCTGCTGAAATTTTGCTGTCAGCGCAACTTTTAAATAGGTTGGTAATTTTTTGTTCCATGCTTCAGGAACAACGTCTTTTACTGTTTGCATTATATCGAAACATTTTCTCGGAGAGAACGTTTGTATTATTACATTGTACAAATCAGCCCGCCCAATAAACAATGCCTTTTGCGCTTCTAGGTACTGCTGCACACTTCGGTACTTTACGCCATTGATTTTCATTGGTGATGCCCGAAAATTTGACAGACAACTCCAACCGCTGTTAAATAACACAAGCACGGTAGAGTTGTCATCACCACTGATGACATAGCGTTCCAGTGGTGCAAAGGGTAGTTTAGCTAGCTTGAGCTCCGATGAATCCATGCGTGGTTTAAATAAACAAAAATTTGAAAACTGAATAGATGTTACGAATGTCAGCCCTTTTATACTTGTACATTTAAACGAAGACTGTTTTATAGTGTATTTGACCTTTCAAAAATTTACGCAAGGGGAACTTGCTTGTCCCACTTACGCAAAATTTACCAAAATTTGACCTTTCAAAATTATTGCACTAGTTGGAACTGTGCCAACTTGGGCTGATATGGTGCCAACTAGTGCAAAAGTGTGCCAGAACCCCCATTTTTCCTCTACTTTATGTTACCCTAAACGCATGGAGATAGTTTTCCTATAATCGTTTTAAACCTGTAATATCAGCTAGTGTTGTAATATCAATAAAATCATGAAGTTTCGCTCTATCAAATGTCTGCCGACTGCGTTGTTCATTTGAATACGCTGCTTCAGCACTTCGTAAATCTGATGATGAGGCTCTTCTGGGAGGTGTATCGGATTGCAAGGCTATTCTGGAACATTCTCAGACAACGTACACTAACGATGACCACACTGACGTAGCCACGTTTACAGTTCGGGGATGTACAACCTCGTGTACAAGAAATTTTTTAACTTAGTTCCCAGTTTGTTCTAAACCACGTTACAATGCTTTTTCATTCTCGCCAGAAATTTAGAGAGGGTACATATCCTCTATCTCTCTTGTATTCGCCACTAAATATCAATATATATACATTGACATTCGTCGCTACAGTCTTAAAGATCAGTAAACGACACCTATCAACCCCTTTTGTGTGTCACTGTGTATCAAACTGTGAAAAAATAGCTGTTTAACATTCATTGGCGGTAATTTGATTTAATGTAAAAGCTTCCCCCACATTACTGCAACTTGTTTTCGCAAGCCTAAAACCTAAGCCAAGCCAAACTGTGACCAGAGCATTTTTTATCATTCATGTCGTTACGACCACGGTCGAAACTTTTCTGGGAGCAAGTAAAACTAGTGCCGTAATCAAATTTTGATGGACTGTGATTACAAAATTTACTTGTTATAGAACAATTAAGCATCAAAACGGACACAGCAACCTCTATCTGATGACCAAACAAGTTAACGTATTTAGAAAAATTAAGACAAATTAATAGCTTTAAGTGGACGATGCATACACGAAAAAAGTGTACAACTGATAAACACACTGTGAACAAATGAACGTACCACGTACACATTGTGTTTTTGGCCCGCGCCCTTAAATATGGAGGTTAAGGTGGACGATTCTTATCATTTTAACTTGTACAAAGTTTTGACTTGTTCCGTTTCTACTTTTAAACGATTTTTACTTTGCTAGGGCTAGCTTCAAGCGACATCTACTCTCCCGAAATGAGATGGAGTAAAGACCAAAAGTGCAGGTACATATTATGCAATAAAAATTTACGAATTTGCATATACTCTTGTCTATTAAAGAGTCATTATCGATTCAAGGTTTCATTGATTCATAGAGTTTCTTGCGTGAGACGTCACTTTAAACAGCTTTAGTCACAGTTTGAGTTTCTTGTCTATAAACACAGATTAATTTAACCATAGATTTTAAAGAAACTAAACGTTTACTCAGAGAAGCAATGTGCTGCAGTTAAAATCCACTGCGGAGCTATGATTGTTCCACCGCACCATTGACGACTATTTTTGTAGATCGCTGCGTACCACGGCCAGTTACCAAGTGCTGAATTTTGCCCACCAACTATACGCGATGTTGGCGGTCCTTCAATGGGTCGTTTGCCGCAACCTTAATTTAACTCATGATAGTATAAACAAATGATCCCTAATTCATTAATCGGAATTGATTTCGTTATGATTAATTCGCATACCGTACATATTCAGCCGGGTTAATATCAAAGCTCTCTAAACCTGAACTGTAAAAGTACTAAATGTTGTTTATTCCCTGAAATGTTTCAATTAAAATTATTTGAAAGTGAAATCTAATTCTATTTGATAAAGCTGGAATACCCACGATACGTAAAATATGGGTGCTGTACCAGTTAATGGTTGGTCTTACAATTTCATGCTAACATATACATTAAGCTTTTCAGCAATAATATAAAGCAATACGCATTACTACAGTTTTCAAAGGTATTAATGTTGACTTATATTGCTACCACCTTAGATTATAAATGCTAGTTTCTCACTGATTTCCGAACATTGAACACGTAATATTTGACCCGATTGGCACAGCGTTGGAGCGAATCTAAAATTTGATTTAATGTGAACTATTACAGTTGATAAATGAAATGTGTTGTCAAAAGCTTGAACTTTTCAGAGTTAGATTGGCTACTTTGTATTAAATTCAGCGGGATTTTAACAACTTTAGCGCTTGAAACAAAAAAGTGACTAGTTTGCCAGTTAAATTGTGCTACAAAACAATTTTGTTTGATGCATTAGTTGCAGATATGTAAAACTGTTGTAATTAAAGAAAATACGCAGACTGCAACAAATAAGCGTATTTATGAATCAAACATATGAATGTCATTCAACCAAAGCTGAACTTTGTGATATGCGATGTTTGAAAACTACCGTACCAACCGAAATTTTGTGTTACGCTAAGCCTAAGCGTAAAATTCAATCTAAAACTATGACTATAGGCATGATTGCAAACATTATTCTAAAGCCCTAAACCTGACAATGTTATGAATACGCCGACAATTTTTTAACCCATGCTTTTAGGCCGTGGAGAAATAGAAATTCACAGACCAATTCAAAACTTGGCTGCTACCACCGTGTGGTATTAAAGTCACATGTTGCGCTGTTGAAATTAGACAAAAGATTCAGTAAAACAATACATTCGTACATACGAAATATAAAGATAAAAATTGTTAAATCTCAGTCACTTACCTAAGCCTTCGAAAGGACTTGTAATCGAGTAAATCAAGATACATATCTGGCTTTGAATCGACAATAATTTCAATTGTATCCAATTTTCTGAACAACGCAAAGGTTCAAGTGTTATTTTTTTATTTTGTAAATTAAAATAAACAGTTTAATACCTATGACTGCTTGAATCATATTATCGGCATGGCATTGCTGCAAAATCGATATTAACTACTTACAATAATGGTTTTAGCGGTTCCAAAGGTTGGATAATATCCTTGAATACAAAACTATTTTAAAACCAGCGTGTTTTTAGGAATATAGGACCTACAATTAAAATTGAACGGAAGTAAACTCGCCGGGTGAGACAACTGAACGTTTGTTGTTTTAGCTCTGATTATTTTAATAGAAGGTTTTGTAAAAGTACTTGAAATCCAACTCCAAAACGGTTATATTAATTTAATCAGTATTCAAATTCGAAAGCATAACAGTTCGGCAAATGTGATATAATTCTTTGAGCGCAACACTAATGGAATGTTTTATGAATATATGTTCCACCTGTAGTGCACTGCTTCACTGCAAAATTGTTCACCGAATTGAACAAGTTCTGTTCGAGAAAAACTCGATAGAGTTTCAGCGCAAATTTTATACCAGGCATTTCCTTGGCGTCCGTACAGCAAACCGCTTGGCTTAAAAATCCAGTAATCTAGGCGTCGGAACCGCATGGTATCGTTAGCAAGACGCACTAAATCAAAACCAACACTTCGGACATTAAAACGTATATCTCGAAGGAAGCGAAAAATAGTTCACAAGCATGACAGACAATGGCGTTTTCCTAACCTGAAACAGCGCTAAATCAGTAATGTTACAAGTAGGGGCGAATATTTGGGGAATGTCGGAGTTATATATCCTCTCGAAATTTCCGGTTCGACTCGAAATAAAACATTTTTACAGCCCGTCCCGTCGTGCGTCTTAATACTGTAAACTGAACATAACCGTCAACTTAGGTCAGTTGCCTGTTAATCTATTTCGTCATTACCAAAATTGCAAATTTTTTAATAAATCCTACACAAACCATTTTGATAACCAAAGACCTTGGATACATAATATCTTCTTTGTCTGAAAAATTAAAATTGACAATTGTAAAATTATTCATTCAGATACACGCCATTTATTTGTGGAACTATGCAAATACGTACAACAGAATGCTTCATCTTCGCCACTGCTACAGTTTGGAACACCGTCGCAGATTTGTTGAACTGGAACGCAACTTGAATCCGCACAGACAAATGCGTTTTCATCACATCCACATAAAAAGCAAGTTGTGTGTTATAAATGCACGGTGCTGTCATTATATATACAATTTATAAACCATATGAGCGCATAGACTTTCACGCACTCAAGTAGACAACGACGTGTTGAAAGATTTGGATTGGTTGGGAGTCGGGTCGAAAAACGACCAAGTATTATGCGTAGCAAACCCGTAGCCAGACGAGAGCAAGGGGAGTGGAGTGCGGAAGCGTTTACGTCACAGAATTGAATATGGATTGAGGGACTGCCGCCTGCTCCTTTTTTCAGCCTTCACACACCGTTCGAAACTTTGTTGGCATTATACCAACAATGGACTACAGCACTATACTTCTTGAAAACCACGCAACTAAGACTAACTGATAAAAAGGTTAGAAATAGACGAGTATTTTGCGATTCTAAAAATTACTTCAGCGGTAAATCAATGGTGTTAAAGAAAAAATATTAATTAGTGCAATTAAACGGATAAATTTGCTGCATTTCCTTACTGCTATTGATAACTTGTTCTATGCAGCTTCATACCACACACATTTTACATAATTTTGTGTAATTTACACATTTCCTTGAACAATTTAAATCTAATTTGGAGTTCAAAGTTCAAATATGGTTAATGAAACTATAAAGGATTAACTGCAAATAATGGTGAGTCAAATTGTCTATCTCCATAATATCTTAGTCAAACGTGTGATTCATTGAGTGGAATTTGACTCTGGCGGAGTCGAAATTGACTCGATTTGTGTAGTCCCGTATAGCTCATTTCGGATTAATTCAATTTGACTACCCATTTTTTGCAGTGTACATAACCAAGTACTTAGCAGGTAATAGTTTAGTAAATTTTACTGCAATTAGTTTCGTCGGTAAAATCGTTACAATCGATAACATTATCGCAAATCTTTTCTGGTTGTTGTTTTGACAGGATTTGTGCGCAAGCTGAAAATGAGTAGATGTAGTATATCTTCATACACGGCATTTTTTTAATTTTTTACGAAATATTTCCAGGTTTTCTTCTAGTAATGGTAAAGTCGACTCCATCAATAAAGGAAAACGTTTCCTGCAGCGCCTGTCCTGCTGAAAATTTTGCAATGCAAATTAGTCAATCCAAATTTTATAATGTGTTGTGTTGGCAGAAAAATGACGCAGATGCAACACGAGGTCAAAATCTGCTGTGCCGTCAGCGAAATTTGTAACTTTAAAGCAGATACATTTGCTGTAACACGATGGCACACATAAAAAAGTACTTTAGAATTTATTCAGAAAAGCGTTTTCTGTGTCAAATTTGAAAAGTTTCTGATATTCAAGACAATTTTTCTAAAAATAACTATAAAACGTTTATTTTTAGACTTTATTTGAAAGTTTTTTGAAAACGTTTCTGTTATAACAGAAATACTTTTCGAGTGCGCCTTGCTAATTATATTTCTTAAATGTAAGAAATTTTTTCTTAAATATCGGAAATATTATTTTGAAGGCATGCTTGAGATTCTTGAAAATCGTTACGTAATAAAGAATAGCGTGCATCTACGGACAAGATATAATTAAGTTAAGCTTTGATACTTGGCAAAACTACTACTGACAGAACTTTGAAAATGCATAAATTATTAAACTTACTGCAGTGCAGTTCATCAGACCCATCCGGACAGTCCATTTTTGTGTCACATTGAGCTTCTTGCAAATAGCATTGCTTACCGTTTGCACAAGCAAATTGGCGTTGTGGAATGCACTCTTAAAATTACAGATAATGCTACGACTTAATGTCTAAAAATATAATAATTTTAGTTAGATAAAAACGTACGCAACAAACAATGTATACTTGCCATAAAGGTTGACATAACATCTAGACTTAAGCATGAAGGTTATAAACATCTCAAGTAGTGGTGCTGTGGTTTCAAGTAAACTTTAATAAGTTGTGCTGGTGCTCCAGTTATGCAAAAAAGTCCAATGCAAACGTTGTACCACATCCATCGCTTTCATCCGACCCGTCAGCGCAATCTTTGATACCATTGCACCACGCGGACCACGGTTTGCATTTACCGTCAGTTGCACACATAAATTGAGTTTCTTCATTACAACCTGCAACTGATCATTAATATCTCCTTAATGCAAAAACGCTGCCGCAGCGATTATGTTAGTTTCTTTTGTCCAATTAAAATTAAATCTGACCACGGTACCAAGTATTAATAACTTTGGAAGTGTTCATAATAATAATAATAATAATAATAATAATAGTATTAATAATAATAATAATCTCGTAATATTTTTACACAAACATATGTATATCTTTGATTTTGCAGCAACATATATTTTAAATAACACAAGCCAAAGTGGTTCCTATCTGCACCGTGAACAATCCTTAAAATGCAGCACTGAAATTTTTATTAACGTTGCAAATTCCAAACAGTTAGGAACACAAATTTAAGCTGAGTTCAGCGGATTAATTTCGATAATTGAAATTTGTCTAATTTTATTTAAACGAAGCATAACTGGTTTGTGACAGGTTTCTTACGACAGTGAATTTCATCAGTGCTGTCGCTGCAATCATCTATTCCATCGCATACTCGCTGTTGATGGAGACACGATTCAAATTGGTTCCTGCCGGTGTCACTTGATAAAACGCAACGGACTGGATGACCGGGTGGGCACACTGCAACTTTATATTCGCCGTATACAACTGTTTGTCATACTGTAGTGACCCGAATAAAGAGGGGGACTGATATTTATTTGGCCTCTCCATAGGGCACCCCCTGTTATTCGGTTACGGACTGTTATTTATTTTTAATCATGCAAGGTTATACTTAGGAATGTACTTTTAAAATTTAAGTACGCTTTAAAGTTTCGAACTCAAATTATTTGGTTCCGCAGTCACATAGTGCTACAATTATGGATAATTGACATTTATGGACTCAAATTACGATTTAGATACTGTATCCGCTTACGGACTCTTATTAGGGATACGGACTCCTATTGATTAGGACTCAAAATAGGAAGCCCCTTTTATTACCCCACACCCTCTTATTCAGGTCACTAAAGTATGCGTCGTCCTAGCTTAACCAATCTGTGCCAAAATTGTCAAAAGTGTGCGCCGTGTACAGAAAACGTATAACTAACTGGTGATAGGTTCAATACATAACGGTTCATAATTCGCAGACTCGAACTGTCGTCCAGCTATACCGAACGGGTTGAAAAGTTTTTTTCAGTTAAAACTTTCTTTTTATTTGTTGTCTTGAGAGAATTTAGCATTGGTCTGTCGCAAAATATTAGCAATGTGAACACTTCACCTAGTTTGCAGTGTACGTATCTGACACATGCTTGCTCATAGTGCAATATAGTGCAGCGCACTGTATGTACAGTAGCCGGCAGCATACGGTAGACATATAATCAACTATAGAAGTAGTTGATGAGGCCGCTTGCGTTGCGCAGCGCTAAGCTAGTTCGAAACCACCAGTAACTTGCTTTTCCAGCTGCTTAGTAAAAAATGTCAAAGTAAAGTTTTTACACAGCAACCAGCTTGATATATTGAACATTTTACAAATTCTGAAAGACACAGGTAAATTTTTATGGCTAAAACAAACACTCTAATAGTTGTAAGTAACTTCAGACCAGAACCTGCTGCATGATTCAATAATTTCTCGCTATAGCACATCCACCAGGAAATGAATATAGACGGGGCGAGATTATGTTTTGGGGGGCAGGGTAACGTAGAACTCATTTCACAACGTAGAAGAGCTTGTGGGCTAGGGTACGAAGCAGTCCGCAGGAGTGGAACTCACATGTAGTCATTCGTACAGATAAGACTAAATCATATCTTTGTTTTCCTTCTAAAATTATTTAGCGACCTGGTTATCAAATTGCATTGAGGCATAAATCAATGTTTGACTGGTTTATCAGGCTGTCACTAACCGTTATCACAATTATCAAGTTCATCACTTCTATCTTTACAATCGTAGAAACCATCGCACCATGCACTTAACGGTTTACAGTCGCCACTTGTGCATCGAAACTGATTGATTGTACATGCTAAAAAGTACTATTTAGTCCAAAACGTATAACGGCGCAACGCTTTTATAATCAAACACGCTTCAGAAGTTTATCACTTTTTGAGAACATTAATAAAGTCTTATTTTCGATGCAACTACTTCAAATGGAAAATACCTGTATGCAACTTGATGCAAAACGGGCCCAATTATATCTAAAAATGGCAACTTCCATTATAGAGCAACATAAACAGCGTAATGCAACTGCTCTTGCATAACCGGTATCAGTTATTTGCTGCACGTCAGTAAGGTCTTTAAGCAAAACTGGTATATTTTACAAAACGAGATATCAGAAACATAACTTCAAATGCCTGTAAATCTTATTTTTTTGATAATTTTTAGAGTGAATAGATAGTTTATGGTTTAGAGTCAAAACCCTTTCACAAGGTACTTCGTCAGGCCCGATTGTTTAAATGTTTGTAGCACCTATCAGCAGTTAGTAATAAGTTTTCAAACAAGCTAATTGAATCAGCTCCAAACGTTAAACTCTTTGCTCAAAAAGGGCCAATGAAGTGCAAAAATGTGCAAAATTTTGAAACTCTCTGTTGGCTGGCTCAAATTTTAAAGGACCTATTGTCAACCGGTGATAGGCGCTACATACATTTGAGAGTTGGATACTCAGACCAACATAACAAACATTGCAATGCGACTATATGCATCATATATTATAACCAAGGGCGTAGGGAAGGGGTGGGTCCAAGGGGATACACCCTCTCTTGAGTTTTTTCTCTGGGGTTGTTTAGATTTTTTCAGGTGGTAATACATGAACTCCGCCCTTCAAAATTTTTACAGTACGTAATTCCCATTTTTAAATCCTGGTAAAACGCCCATGATTTTAACATCGGTTTAACACTCAACTGCAATTCGCATCATACGTTTCGTCTGCTGCTGATCTGCACTGAGCAATTCCGTCGCATTTCTTCGCCACCGGTAAACAAGTACCGTCACCACAGTCAAACTGGTCTGCTGTGCAATCTTATAACAACAACGGCCCATGTAAAGTTCAGGGGCGAAACGTTTTTCTGTGGGACTGGAATAGAGTAAGCTTAAAAGCTTAGGAATAATTTTTTGCTTGCCTTAGGCTTGGGCTTAGGCTAAGGCTTAGGCTTTAGAACACGCGTATTTTACTGTTCCGCCCCTGTTCTTTAGATGGTCACAATTACAATTGAATAAAACACCGTTCATTTTCAGCAGACATTGCTTTTTAAACAAAGCGCTACAAACTGGAATTTAAAAATGCCAAAATTAATTATATCGTCGGATTCCACTTACCCTTACTCTGGAATTCTGGTTTCGTAATTGTAGTCGTTCGGTTTTGTGAGGACCTATTACTAACCGGTGATAGCTGCTACACATAGTTGAGTAGAATCCGGTTTATTTGGGTAACCTTCATTGTATACCAACATAGTTAATTATTAAAGGTGTGCTATTCATTTACTTTGAGCAGACCGCTTGTAAATTAAGGGCAGAGGCGAATACAAAGGGGGTGGGGCGGGCTTGTAAATGTTACGAAACTAAAACGCAAAAATTATAAGGTTTGGATCCGCTAGGGGTTAAGGGTCGAGTCAGTGTCGGTTGATGTTCTGTTAATGATTTGAATCAAGCAATAACTCTTGTTCTCAAACTCTAACCAAACTTACTGCAGTTGAGTTCATCGCTGTTGTCTTCGCACTGAGGTTTTCCGTCGCATTCTTCATAGATTGGAATGCAGCGGCCGTTATCGCACCGAAATTGGTAGTCCTTGCAAGCTAAATCATATTACTATGTCCTTTTAACGTACGTCTCGTAAACTTAGACACGACGCAATTAAGCATTTTGTTCAGGGATGTTCACAGGGTGCCCCGGTTTCCCTCTGAAAGATAACTTCGGGCCTTTTAGATTAATAGGTTTGTTGTGTACGACATAGAGCAACCTTGATCGGGTCCGAGCATCTCCTGCGGGCTCTAGTGGAGTTCATAAAATTGATTTTGTCTTCAACGGTTGGTAGTTCTCATTCCGGACCCATCCGTTGGAGGCGTTTGTTGTGAGGGTGTGTAAGCACTGTCTTGCTTCTTTTGTTCACTTTCTTGTTTGGTTGGATGTTTTTGTGTGTTTGCTTGGTTGTTTGTTTCTTTGTCTGTCTGTTATTTGTTTATTTGTTTGTTTGCTTGTTTGTTTTCGATATTTGTTCTTTTAATCAAGTTTGAAGATTGTAAAAAACTATTTCCTCAAAGCCCAGTAAACTCGTAGCAGTCACTTACAGCAATTAAACGGTTCATCTGTGCCATCGAGACAGTCTGGTTTTCCATTGCACCAATGCTTGATGTACGATTTACACAAGTATGTATCACATCGAAATTCATAGTCTTCACAGTCTTAAAATAACAGCTGTGCGTGAACATTTTTTCGACATTTGACAGGCCGTTAATTTAAGCCATTTTGGCAGCTGGTACACACAGTTTCGCAGTACATAAAAGCATACTCCAGATTATTTTTGTTTTTAAAACATAGCGTATTTCAAGATCAAAAATGTCTCACAACATTGTCATTGTTTTGTCCCATGTTAATTATAGCGCCCTAGACACTAAGCCTAAGCCTTAACCTAAGCCAAAGCAGAAACCTAAACTTCCCAGTTTCCAGATGCGTCAGTCACTATGTCTTCCAGCGCGCAGCTCATATAATTAATATGGTCTGATGTTTTTGTTCTCATAGAAATTGGCAAACGCTGTCGCTGTAAGTGATTTCGTAACAAAAATTTAACACAGTAGTCGTACGACAATCGAATTCATCGCTAAAGTCTTCACAGTCGTTGTTTCCGTCGCATCTTGCGTGCGCCGGTTTACAATATCCGCCAAGGCATCGTATATCCGTGTCAGAACATTCTATAAAAACGCATGAGTTTCAAGTTTCTACAAATCGAATATATGAATCATGCTTCACCCACACTTTTACCAGCGCCTGCGCCCATCATGAGGAGGGTAATGCCTATTTCCTACTTACGCCTTTCAGAGAGGGGCGAAATAAAATTGGAAAATATAACTCAAAAAATGTACAATTTCAAGTTATACTGCTACTGCTTTTAAACACAAGGGCAATGGGAAATTTAAACAAATTGTAAATTTCATTGGTAAATTGATAAAGAAATTTTAAAATGAACGACCTGAAACATATTGAAAACGGTGCCGCGTTTTAATGATAGAAGAGAAAGCTATTAATCAGTTATTAACATCGGTGCTTTCTAGTGAGAGACAGTATGTGCAAATGAAATTTGTGTGCGTTCTCGTACACCTTCTCACAAGTTACTTGCGTCTCTTTTGGAAAATCTAAGATCAAGCTGTGACCATAGACATAGGGAAGGTGTACGATAACCATCATGCTCATTTGGTCCTGTTAATAGTAAGAATGGAATTTGTTGTTCATACCTGAAAATTTTGATTGACGTCAGAAAATCCTTAACGAAGTTTCTTATATGATATTTATTATTCTTGCTTTAGGGTAAAAGTTATCCAAAAAGTAGTGGCCGAGTGGCCACTTATCAATCGGGGAAATGCCGCTGTTTTGTGGCTCCGGATCTGAGAATATTATATAAATTATTACATGATTTAACAAAATCACGCAATCATTTGTAATTGTTGAATATTTGAAACTGTTTTTTAAAATCGGGATTTCACCTTTTCAGCGCTATATCATCGGATATAAGCGTAGAACCATTTCCTTACCGCAGTTGGCTTCATCTTCTTTACTTTCGCAATCAAAAACACCGTCGCACCATTTTCGTTCGAAAATACACTGACCAGTCTGTATGCATTGTTTTTGATTCGTTGAACACGCTGAAAACTGATAAAATTCCGCTGAACTATAATAGGGTTAGGTTAAGCTCTTCACTTTTTTCGTTTAAGCTTAGACTAGGATTAACTTTAGCTTCATTCGCGTGTTTTTCTCTACTCTTAGAACTACACTTGAGCTAAGGAATACTCTTATACTATAGTTCGGTCACTTAGACGTACATATGCTGAGGAAAATACCCGTTCTTTCTTTTTATAAAGCGCTTAAGCTTTGGAGTACCTATGGCAGAACTCAGAAAAAATCGAGTTGAAACAGTTCAAGAATTTTGTTGCATTTGTTTATCTTTTTAAGTAGCTATCTATATAAAGATGTTCTCTTAATTTTTGTCAAAAATTGGAATTTTTATTTTTGCGAGCTAGAATTAGTCTCGTTTCAAAATGCCATCCACTTCCTGCTTTTGAGCATTCTTATTTTTGACTCAGACGTGTTTAATTGGAGACGTCATTTGTGTGTTGCAATATGCGTGCTTACATAAACCCGTAAACAAAATATCGCTTATGTGACAACCATTGTATATGCATGCACATGGCTTCCGATATATTTCATGCGAGTAGACAAGAAGGTTTGTTTATGCAGACTGCACAGTTCAGGTTCTATCCCGAATGGGAGGCTTGGATCTTTGGTTGACCCAGAAGCCTCTAAAAGGTGCGACATTAATGATAGAAAAAGCTAACGAATGAGAAGGCGAACGCCATTTTAGTTTTACACCAAAATACCAAAATCTCGGTTTTAATCCCTGTTGGCAGCCCAGACCGGGGTGCCCCTTTGATTCGCTTGCAGTCTGAATTTTATAAAGGGTTTTTTCGCTTTATACATTGGAAATATTTATTTTACGTTTTTACGGCGACGCTATATTTATTTTTCGGCTTTGTAAACTTTTATTGGTGTGTGATTATGTTTCCAATAGATTAAAATACGCGAGTTTATATTAATATGCATATGTGATTGTTTCATGAAAAAGTAAAGAAATTAATTTTTTGATCTTTAATGGTTTACCTGAACACAACCCTGTGGCGAAAGATCTTAATTTCGAACAAAATTAAAGCGCTGTTCGCAGTACAAATTTAATTTTGCGTTAAGCGTACCTCGTTTCCTTGGCCCTTTCAGAAGGTTCTTGTTAATTTTTAAACAATTATTGCATTGATTGATCTTAAGATTTCCTGGATTCATCATTGTACTGGAAATAAAGGTAGAAACGTGTACGTGAGATGCGATATCTTGCTTTTGCATAGCATAAAGCCATATCTAGATTAAGTAAGTGAATATTAAGCCCGCTGCAAAACGTCCATTGCACTAACAACTTTAAGACTGAATTGTAATTGTGCACTTATACTATGGCAACTAAGAGAGATAATTGCCAAAAATTGTGTTATTGGTTGGCGTTTGTATGTATATTTGAAAATGTCGCCTGCCGCGCTTTTTAGGTGTTACTGCTATCATATGAACGCGATAGTGACCATTTAATATGGTTCGCGCTTCTCAAGGGCGCATTTTCAGTTTAGTTTGCAAAATTGGTAGTCAAGTAATATCAGACCTCTCGTTTAAGATTTGTACCCTGGTGTACATAGGGAATATCTATGCCAAAGGATTTGCCGAACGAGCGTGGCCTTCAGTAATTGCGGTCAAAAAACTACTTACAGAAAGTGCACGAAATTTAACGGTTGGTTCCATCCCACCTTTTGTTTCACCCCAACGCTTCGTTTCACCTCAACGGCTGGTTTCAGCCCAACGGTTGGTTTGACCGCAACAGTTGATTTCACCTCAATGGTTGGTTTCACCCCAACGGTTGGTTTCACCCTAATGATGGTTCCACTTCAACGGTTGGTTTCGCGTTAATGCTTGGTTTCACCCTAACGCTTGGTTTCATTTCAATAGGTGGTTTTAGCCCAACGGTTGGTCTCGCCCCAACGGTTGGTTTAACTCCAACAATTGGTTTCATTAAAACAGTTGTGTTTCACCTTAATGGTTGGCCCCAACGGTTGGTTTCACCCCAACGGTTGGTTTCACCCCAACGGTTGGTTTCACTCCAAGGGTAGGTTTCATCTCAACAGTTGGTTCCACCCCAACAGTTTGTTTCGTCCCAACGGTTGGTTTCACTCCATCAGTTGGTTTCACCCCAACGGTTGGTTTGACCCCAACAATTGGTTTTACCCCAACGGTTGGTTTCATCCAACGCTTGGTTTCACCCCAACGCTTGGTTTCACCTTAGTGGTTGGTTACTTAAATAATCGAATTCTTCAAAAATTAAAATTTAGGCGTGACATAATCATGGAAGGTCATGAGAAACTCAAATATACAAAAAATTTTGTTTTACCCGAACACTTAGTTCTCACCGATTTGTCTCACACCACAGTTGGTCTCTCAGAGCAACAGTTGGTTTAACAATAACGGTTGGTTTCATCCCGACGGTTGGTTTCACTTGCACGTTGGTTTCACTCCAACGGTTTATTTCAGCCCAAAGGTTGGTTTCATATCAATGTTTGGTTTCATTGCAACGCTTGGTCTCACCCCAACGGTTGGTTCAACCCCGAATGTTGGTTTTACCCCAGCAGTTGGTTTCACCCCGATAGTTGGTTTCACTCTCAGGTTGGTTTGTCCCCAACGGTTGCTTAACCCCACGGTTGGTTTAACCCCCACTGTTGGTTTTACCGTAACGATTAGTTTTATTCAACAGTTGGTTTCACCCAAACGAATGGTTTCACTCACAGGTTGGTTACATTTCAACAGTTTGTTTCATCCTAACGCTTGGTTTTACCCCAACGGTTGGTTTCACTCCAGTTTTTCGTCACACCCCAAAGGTTGGTTTCATCATAACGGTTGCTTTCACCCTAACGAACAATGTTACTCCATGGTTTGTTTCGCCCAACGCTTGGTTTCATACAAATACTTTGGTTAGGAGCTTGTTGTCATAACAATGGTTTCTTTTAACCAAACGATTTATTTAAATTAAGCGTTTAGTTCAATTTAGTCTTCTAATAATTTCTGAAATGTAGAAAATTTACCTTCAGATTTATGAATGTATATTGAAATTTTTGTGCTAAAACGTACTAAATTAACTTTTGGCTCTCCAATAAATAAACATAGTTAATTGAACTTCATAAGAGCATTGCATGGCGACATAATTTCTGATTTAGAGTTCTGATGACCAATTTTATTAGACACTTTCTTAAAAAAAGGCGTCACAAGCCAAATCGCAATTGATTCTTTAAAAATGGTTTAACTTAAGTGACATTTGACTTTACTCGATTTTTGACCTTAGAAACAAAACAAGCAAGTTTACAGGAACAAAAATTTTATAAATACGCATTTTCCAACCGAATTATATTTGTTTCACTACATAGTTAGACTAGAAGCTCAAAAATTCCCCCTTATTCTGGTAACATCGATTAATCTGGCAAGAGCAAGGATCGCTATACTTAAGCCTCGTCTCTGCAACCCTGCCATTATCTGAAAAAATTTTGAAAATTCCTTACAAAACCTTCCAAAATCTTTCAACTTAGAAATAGATTTGATGTCAGCAAAATGTTTCAGAGGATTTAATAATTAAATTAATTTTTACGCCATCGTTCCTTGAAAGTTTTTCGGTTACATCAAACGAATGTTCTGGTCTAGTTACTATCCATTTAATATAAATATGAAACATATCCCAAGTTGCTCAAGTGCTGAGCATTTTTTCTAGTGCAAATCTCGCTTGCTCCGCTCACGAGATTTTTTCATTCTATCTTGCGTCTCCCGCATGAGTTTTTGGGCCAGGCATCGTACTTACTGCATCCCAGTTCATCGTCCCAATTGCCACAATCATTTTTGTTATCGCATTTACCACGAGCGCTTATACAGACGTCATTTGAGCACTTGAAAACATCTTTACCTTTGCATGCTAAAATAGAAAAATGCTACATATAAATATTTAAAAGCTATATGGTCATTACAGGGTGGTAATTATTTTTTGTTTTTGGTTTCCGTTTTATAGAAGTAAAGGAAACTTCGTTTTTAAGCTCATACTAAGCGTTGCGCTATATATACTTGACGTCTGGCGCCATCCGTCACCGTGCGTCACCCGTACGGCGCCGTCCATTACCGTCCGTCACTATACGTTATCGTACGTGAGTTATTTGCGCACGATACCGCCTGTTGACGGACGGTGCTGTACGAGTGTCGGGCGGCGCATGTATTAATATCCGTTTTATGTTTGAACATTTTCTCGATATATTTTGCTGCCTGGACACGAATGCTCATCGCCAATTCAAACTTATTAGAATTTGAGAAATATTCTGGTAAGTTTGAAACTATGATGAGTCGAGTAATTATTTTAAGGCGCTGTAGACTTATGATGTGGACTGAACTGCTTGCTATATGGATCTCACCGCAGCATCCGAAGCGCTTAAAAATTGGAAAACCGTAGTGCACGGCACAGTTCAATCATGTATAACTGTGGAATGTCCACGAAACATATTTGGACAGTTTCGTCAGATTTTTTGGCTGAAGATTGGAAAACCGTAGTGCACGGCACAGTTCAATCATGTATAACTGTGGAATGTCCACGAAACATATTTGGACAGTTTCGTCAGATTTTTTGGCTGAAGATTGGAAAACCGTAGTGCACGGCACAGTTCAATCATGTATAACTGTGGAATGTCCACGAAACATATTTGGACAGTTTCGTCAGACTTTTTGGCTGAAGATTTGAACAATACTACGGATTAACTAGCAAAAACAGTAAACACATGCTATAATAATTTTTAACAGTTTGTAAACTTTGTAGCACAAAAATCACCATAAATTGATTATCAACGTTGCGTTGTGATGTGTCATTGGTGCTCTACTTGCCTTTAAGCAACTATATTCTAGTCGAAATTGTTAATTTTTAATCTGAATACTTCCATCTAACAAAAGTGTTGCAGTGAATTCAACTTTAAATGGCATATTTTTAAGTGCGTCATGGACATCGCTAGAATATTTGCCAATAGGGCCTTGATTAAGAAGTACAGTAAGGTCACAGTATGAGATCATTTGACAATATTTTCAACTGATATACTTTTCGTGTATAAAAATTGCTAATGACATCGCAGTGAGTGCAGTTGCACTCTTTTGCACGCACCCACCATCGCTCTTGGTTAAGTAACGATTAACGTGCTTCATAACTTAACATTAACAATATTATACCTGCTGTGGCGGGTTATTATTGGATTAGGGCAGTCAGAAGCAAAAGTTTAGACTTTACGTACTTCGGCCATGTTGCATCCGGTCAAACGTAGGTGCATCGTCAATATCATGAAATACCGCAGACAGCAAGTCGTCTATAGCTGTTGGATTTGACAAATCAAGCCCCGGAAACTGACTCGCAGCGATGCTAAAAACATCTGACAAATCCAACTCGGACGGGGGCAAAAAAGTTTCAGAAGCTTTATATTCTGTTAACGGTGTTGTTAGTAAGATTGGAGGCAATGTATACAAGGTTTTGGGCCGATTATCCACGCTTGATATATTTTTGGCAAAAGTATGCTTTGTTTTGGATACAATCAATGGTTCAACTGAATTGAAAATTGATGACGTCATGTAACCACTTGTCGTAGTTGTCAAAAATTTATTTTGGTTCTTCGAGCTGTTTTGATTGCCAGTCATGTTTGAGTGAATAGGATGTATTGGTTTAATGAAAAGCGTACTTTTATGAATTGGAAATGGAGCCATTTTAGACCGATCGTTTACTATCGGAGATGAGCTGGTTTTTGAAACGTTGTAACTCGGATGAATCAAATTAGTTTGATTGCTTTTATTTACTTGAAAATCAACTGACGGAATTGTTGCCAATGTTGTAAGCTTATAAGTAACGCTTGCAGGCGGACGAACTGTGATAAATTTACTATTGAATGAATTAATGGTCACCAAATTCTTACGAGTAAGCCAGATAGGTTTGACAGCGGTGTAAGCGTACAAAGTTTGCATTGTAGAATTGAACGTACTCGCTAACTTAGACGAAGTTGGAAACTTTGTTGTGATTCTTTCTTTATAACCTAACAGGAGTTGTTTTTCTGATGGCCTCGGTGTTGTAATAGGGTGGGTGGTGATCGGATGTAACAGAAACGTACCGCTACGTTTAAATGGAGGTTCGTGTACAGGTAGCCGTGGAATAGAGTTTGATGTTTGGTTCGAAAATATCGTTCCCTTCGTGATTGCAGGGATCACTTTGATTGTTGAATGTTTCGTTGGAGTCTGACTAGATGCAAGCTGACTGACAAAAAATGCAGAACTGGTTGTGTTTTTAAGATTTGGGCTTAATTCGGCGATAAGACTTCGGCCTGTTGTATGGACAGGAGTCCTTTGAAATATTGAGATTTTTCGGTTGAGCATTGGTTTGAGCTGAAAATTACTGGAATTATTTTTAACAGTAAGATTTGTACGTAATTTATGCTTCATTCTGCTTGGATCGCGTTGTTCACTTGAATTGTTTTCGCTATTTCGACCTGTTAGACTATTAACACGGATAGAACTATTCTTCAACGAACCCTCGTGAGTTTTACGCCGATTTAACTGGTTAACGTTCGCCATCCGAATGACAAAATTTAAAGGCATCGAAAACAGCGTTTGAAATCGGTTTTCTTCGAGAGTAACTGGATTCACAGTAAGCTGAGAATTGTTGTACTGAGGTGGATTTTGTTCAAACGATAATTCTAACTCACTTGTATACCCGTTGTTCTCAAGTTTGGAAACAGATATAGTGCTTTGGACGGATTCTTTATCACTTGGTGGTAATATTAACCGCTGTGGATCTGGTTTAGTAGGAGTTGTATTGGATTTACCAATCGTCCCGGAACGAACTGAGGTAAAATTATATATTCGTGGCGGTTGCGGTACGCTAAACAAATTGACTACGCTTTTTGAATACGTGTTATTTTGGTCATTCTGCTGAGCATTCCGGGCACGGCGAACTGTGCGTTTAGGTAACATTCGAAACCTTCTGCTTAATAAATTATTTTTTAACCATGGAACAACGCTGAGCCATTCCTCACTGTCATTTAATGACAACACTGGAGACGTTTCAAACGGCATCTGCAATGCCACATTAGTATTTACGCGACTAGCAGCCAAGCTTTTGGTTATTTCTAAACTTTTGGGCGAAAATTTTGTCGAGTATTGGTTCTTTTTGGCAAGTGCCAGTTCTAGTTTTTGAAATGTTGGAATCAGTATCAGTAGAGCGTTAAACGTTAGACTTGAACAGAGATCATGCTTAATTTTAGACATCATGTCTGACCCAAACACTCCACACCACACCTCGGTGTATTAAAGCAATATAGAAACAACGGTTGAATACAATTATTTAATCTTTAACTGAGACAATCGCGAATTAGCGATGTCTGTTATAATTGAACCGATCAATACTCCTACATATTGACATATTGCTTGCTGTATTAATATTAAAGTTTGCATAAGCATAAGAAGTGTTACTTTACTGAAAAATCTACAAAATTGTTCATTAATATACCAGCATACCATAATGATCGGAATAACAAGGGAGTGGTAATAAAAGTTCAGGTCTCCTGTTTTGATTCTGAATCGATGGAGTCTACATCTGTAAAATTTGTTCCGAGTCCAAGTAAAGTTAAGTACAGAATATGATTGTTCAATTCGAGATTAAAAGTGTATTTCACTAAACCTTTTCCGTTCAAATTTGCTTCACCAATTTAGTTTCAAAACTTTTTGTGGGTATGGAATAGTTCCAGTATATAATACCAAGAGTGGATGATGCATGTATGCAACTGGGTACATTCTGTGTAGAAAACAATGTACCCGTCACGAGTTGCGTTTTTGGCCTACCCCCTTTGTTTAGAGGGGGGTACAACCTATGCGAACCATGACACTTTATCTATCCGGCAACAAATTTATCCGCTTATAATTTCATTTAGTGCTATTGCATGTGACAGACACCCCCCTCTAAACAAAGGGGGCGGTGGGCCAAAAACGCAATACCCGGTGGTACATTTCGTACAGTGCTGAACCCAAAAGAGTTGCACACTCTGTATCATGCACTCTTGTTTGATAGAGCGGATAATGCGTTTGCAGTATGAATGACGCCAAATGACTTGCATATATCATATATCTTAATAAATAAAATGTTAAACCCAATTTTTGCAGCAAACTCTGGCAGCTGCAAGTTTGGTTCGAAATCCCAATATAACCAGAACTAGCAGCCGCAAGTTGCAGCTGCTAGTTCAAGTTGCAAATTCTTGCAAGTGTGTAAACAGTACATTAGTATGATCTAAACTAGGTTTGTATCAAATAGTCACAATCGTAATACGCTTGCCATGGATAAGTGTTTCCAAATAGGAAGCATTTATAAATGTAACACTTCGAGGCCACTAAAACCTATATCGCAGTAGATCTAGAAATTGCAGCATAACCTTAAATCATGGTGAACAAATATACAAATAGTTACTTCATCTCAATACCCTTTCAATGAACACGGTTAGTTAAACAAAGACATTGTTTTGTGTTTAAAAGAGCTGAAGTTTTTCAGCGTTCTTTGTTCGTTGAAATCACGCGTTTTAAAAATCATTGTTTGGCAAATTGTTAAAAGTTACGTTGCGTCATAACACGGACCGTGGTCATGTTTTTAGATGAACTATTGAAACGACGGAACAATATATTGCTTTTTCAATTGAGACGAAAAACAAGATGTTTTTGTTTTCAAAACAATGTTTTGAGTATCGATTTTTTACCATTGCGCCAAGGATGTATACAAGGGGAAACTACACGGGGACATATCGCCTTGAACACTTCTTGAAGACACTGAAAAAACACCTTTAACAGCTTCTACAGTCATCTTCAGGATCTCAGAGGTCATAAATTTATGGTCAACATGAGGCTGGATCATTACGACCTTAAATTTTGGCTTCAGCGTTCCAATAATTAACCATTAATTTATTCATGTTAATAGAAGACAAAAACTTCATTTCGTCGTTGCAGTATACATTGATTCCTCTAAAATGCGTTCATAATGATTACCTATATGGTTTTGATAGCCTCAGGCCAAAGAAATTCATGTGAATTCCGTTCATTACAACTGAAAAATATGAGAGAACATCTTGTATAAGGATGGCGCCAACTTATCACCTGCCCTAGGATGGCTTCGGCTGGCGCTCCAAGTCAAAAAACTTTTGTTTACAAATTGATATGACGTGTCATGCGGCAATACACATGCGTGCGGTACAGTGCCGGACGACACCAGATGTCATCAAAAGTATAACGCTACCCTTAAAACTGAACGACAAATAAAATGTCCTCAAAAACCAACATAAACCTCTGGAAGACGCTGCACTGTTTAAAAATTTTAAACTTTCGGTCAAAAACAAATAAACGCCAAATGTCAGCTATTGTCATAAGAAGAAAGTTTCTATTTTGTGTTATATTAAGGTTGCACAATGAGTCTACAATTTCAATTAGACCAGAGTTGGTATGCCTGAACAGTAAACTTATAATCTATCAAATCTAGCCAACGACGTAAGTGTTTACTTAACATAAGTAGGCTTTTAAAAACTGCAAAATGGTCAAGTAATACATAGAGCGTACTTAAGTAATAAGTCGTACTTTAAGTTGGGTTTCAGAAACACAAGCAGTATCGTGTTTGTTTTGATAGCATTAAAGTCTTTCAGTCTGAGGTTTGGGATGCTTTCATTATTGTCAGGTAAAAACAGTTCCTTATAGATCCATCATAAAAAGTTATCAATTTCATCTTAAAAACGAATTTATAAATACTCACGTCAGCTGTTGTACACATTCTCCACATTTAAAGTAAAGGTTTAGGCTTCGGTTCAGACTTGGCCTGGGTAAAAACTTAGGCAAAGGTTTCGACTTAGGCTTAAGCAAGACTTCTAAACTAAGTTTAGCCTAAGATAGAGCCATAGGCCAAGCTTATGTGGTGATGTGATAGCGTGCAAAAGCCAGTTTTTCAGTATCAAGCTCCACGAAGGTTAATTAAGCCTATGCCTAATTGTATGAAACCCTATTAGGCCTAAATAATGCCTAAAATCTTAAGATTTCTGGAAACTGTAGGAGTGCACAACAGCCCGCCGTAATTCATTGCAGCAGACAGCATAAAATATACTAAAAATTATAGTATGCGCGCAATATATAGAAAACAGCTTTTGCACACTAGTACAGCGTGCATATTCTCTTTGTGAAAAGCTTGTATTTTATGATAAACTTAATTTTTCTGCCGATCTATTAAATGCAGGAGTTCTGCAGAAAGAGCACAGTTTGTTGCAGAAATTTCATCAAAAACATACGACAGAAAAAAATGTCAAAAATGTCATATATTAAAATTACACGAATGTAGTCAGTCTACGGTACGCGCAGTGAGTTTAAGTTTGCGATTGGTAAGGAGGAAAACGAATGTGAACAATTCAATTTTGTAGTATTTTTTACATTTTAAAATTCAAGTAAAGATTTTATTTTCAATGTCAGAGGATTTATCCGTAGGCAAAACTAAGTGTCTTTACTTTTTAAAAAGTTAAGGTTAAGTATATAATTTCTGTATGGGGATTAATAAAATTTACCAGAAATATTTACTTCATAATTTGTAAATCATATGAACACGATAGTGTTCATATATATGATTCGCGCATCTCAAGCGCGTATTTTCAGTTTAGTTCGCATGTTGGTGCTCAAGTAATATCAGACCGGTATCGTTTAAATTTTGTACACTGGTATCCTGGTACGTAGGGAATATTTGTGCCAAAGGATTTTGCAAACCAGTGTGGTCTTCAATAGTTACGGTCAAAAAACACCTTACAGAAAGTGCACGAAATTTTCCATTTTGGTTCAACAGTTTTTACACGTTAGCTATGTAATTTTACGATTATAACTTTCACCACTTTATAGAGCTTACGGTTGGTTTCACCCCAACGGTTGGTTTCACCCCAACAGTCGGTTTCATCCCAACGGTTGGTTTCACCCCAACGGTTGGTTTCACCCCAACGGTTGGTTTCACCACAACGGTTGGTTTCACCCCAACGGTTGGTTTCACCCCAACGGTTGGTTTTGCCCCAACGGTTGGTTTCACCCCAACGGGTGGTTTCACCCCAACAGTCGGTTTTACCCCAACGGTTGGTTTCACCCCAACGGTTGGTTTCAACCCAACGGCTGGTTTCACCCCAACGGTTGGTTTTGCCCCAACGGTTGGTTTTGCCCTAACGGTTGGTTTTGCCCCAACGGTTGGTTTCACGCCAACGGTTGGTTTCACCCCAACAGTCGGTTTCTCCCCAACGGTTGGTTTCACCTCAACGGTTGGTTTCACCCCAACGGTTGGTTTTGCCCCAACGGTTGGTTTTGCCCCAACGGTTGGTTTTGCCCCAACGGTTGGTTTCACCCCAACGGTTGGTTTCACCCCAACAGTCGGTTTCTCCCCAACGGTTGGTTTCACCTCAACGGTTGGTTTCACCCCAACGGTTGGTTTCACCCCAACGGTTGGTTTCACCCCAACGGTTGGTTTTGACCCAACGGTTGGTTTTGCCCCAACGGTTGGTTTCACCCCAACGGTTGGTTTCACCCCAACGGTTGGTTTCACCCCAACAGTCGTTTCTCCCCAACGGTTGGTTTCACCTCAACGGTTGGTTTCACTCCAACGATTGGTTTCACCCCAACGATTGGTTTCATCCTAACGGTCGGTTTCACCCCAACGGTTGGTTTCACCACAACGGTTGGTTTCACCCCAACGGTTGGTTTCAACCCAACGGTTGGTTTCACTCCAACAGTTGGTTTCGCCCCAACGGTTGGTTTCACGTCAACGGTTCGTTTCACCTCAACGGTTGGCTTCACGTCAACGGTTGGTTTCACTCCAACGATTGGTTTCACCCCAACGATTGGTTTTGCCCTAACGGTTGGTTTTGCCCCAACGGTTGGTTTCACGCCAACGGTTGGTTTCACCCCAACAGTCGGTTTCTCCCCAACGGTTGGTTTCACCTCAACGGTTGGTTTTGCCCCAACGGTTGGTTTCACCCCAACGGTTGGTTTCACCCCAACGGTTGGTTTTTCCGCAA
>JASANG010003701.1:0-29259 GCA_030248215.1 Enoplolaimus lenunculus
ATTCAAGTTTATAAACGCCAACTCATAGTGTTTCAGTGATTGCTCCAGATAACGTTCGCCAGGCTGGCCTAAGTTTAAATTTTCAGTTTTCAAACATTGTCGTTAAAAGTGATTTGTTGGCCAATAATGCTGTGCTCAATACAGGTCACTTTCGATTTTAAGCATTTGCGGTAACGTCAAAGACTTTTGAACGGTTAAACTCGGACGTTGCGCCGGCTTCAGCAAAATGATCGTCAGTTGTGATATAAGACAGCAAGATTTATTTTCTCAAATTTTCAGTTGTTGTTAACTTTTTAACTTTTATAAAAAAGTTTGATTTCAAATACAGTAGCAGCGTTGACTTCAACTGCGGATGCAAAATTTCTCTGTGAGGGGATCCGATACTAGAGTCTCCGTTGATCCGCCATTAATTAACTTCCCGAATTGCGTGGAGTTACGATACGTACGTCGTAGAAGTTGCAATGCGCGTTTGGGTCGGCTATACTCGGAATTATGGTTCAATTACTTTACTATTAAAAGCATTGCACTAATCGAACATTTCAAATCCAATCTGAACGGACCAGGAGCCAGAGGTAGGACGGTTGGCTCAGCCCCTCTGGAATAATTCGGGCCCCGTAGAAAGTTTTCAACCTTGCTTGTAAATCATCGAAAATACTTGCATATCCCTCCTGTAAACGTTTTAACCATCCCAACGAGCTGATCTGGCTACCGACCTGAATCTGATATTTACTACATCAACAACGGTCAAACTTGGAAGCACGGATCATTAA
Source organism: Enoplolaimus lenunculus (assembly GCA_030248215.1). Lineage (NCBI taxonomy): Eukaryota > Metazoa > Nematoda > Enoplea > Enoplida > Thoracostomopsidae > Enoplolaimus > Enoplolaimus lenunculus. The sequence continues at coordinate 771 of JASANG010003701.1, forward strand.
AATCAGACACAAATATAGACTACTCAATTGTGTTTTGCAGTTCAAAAATTTACTAAAAATAAAATATTCGCGTATGTTTCATTTGTTTTCCTACCAGATTGCTCTGTTGTTTTTGCGAAAACCATATAGCCGTCTTCTCTTGGAAAAGCAAATTTTGTAGACGGAGTAAAAAATATTGCTAAATGTGGTTCATATTACTTTTAGGACCGTCCAGGTTTATGGTGGGTCCATAAAAGCGTAGGCTTAGAGGTTCTAGACTACATTTTTTGCTTAGGCTTAGGGGTTAAGAATACATCTTTTAGAACGTCTGGGATTTAGGCTTAGACTTAAAAGTATGTGTAATCTACGGTTAAGGCCCTAAAAGCAATCTTGGCCGTAAATGTTGTCATACTGGAACCTGTTACACGCCTTGCTCGAAAGCTATACTGACCCGTCCCAGCCAGAAATTTTGACTACGCCCCTGTGGCCACGAGAAAATTTTACGGAATAACCAGGTTTTACTCACAGTCAAGTTGCGTTTATGTTCTCCGAAGTCAAAGTCCGACTATTGTACAGTGTCTGACCCCAGTATAATAAAAGACAGATCTAAAACGGTTTAAAATTGCGCAAAAAAGACCTGTACTTGTTTTAAAATTGAGCTTTGATGTCTGCTAGTTTTCCGCTAATGTCATCTATCATCATACAGTCCAGCTTTAAGTTTAACCGTGAAACTTTATTCAGCAAGAAATCGTGCAATTTTTAAAACATGTCTTTACACTGTTTATTTACCATTAGCACTGTTTGTCGCGCAAAACTAACGACACTACATAGCAAACGCTGAGGTATCCGAGCCCTTTCTGTGCATACAAGGTGGGGTTCCCTTTGCAAGGTATCAAAAGGTGCGTAGCAGCTTATCCATAAACAAGGGTACATGTACTCGGGGGCTCAGTATAAAATGATAAAAACAAGCGAGAAGACAAATGATCGTGAACGGTTGAGCTTATTTGCGCCTAAGGCGTAAAATATTTTGAAATGGCATAATAGAACGGCATTGTCGGTGGCCCCCAAATGCCCTGCCACCTTAGGTGGTGCACTGGGCAGAAGACGCGGCACTGGGATAGCGGTTGCAGAATTAACAGTAGCGAAAACAAACAATTATCAGGTTCTTGTACAGTTTTTTTAACATTTAAAATTAAGGCTTTGGCTGAGCTCAAGCTCAGGCTTAGACTTAGACAAAACTAAAACAAAGGTTTAGGTGTGGGCTCAGGCTCAGACAAGTGTTTTTCCAAAACTAAACTTGAGCCTACGCCTAATCATGGGGCGGATAGTGTACTATAGTCGTGATTAGAATTATCCTCTCACGTTTAAAGGCAGTCAGTAGTTTATGATTTCTGTAGCGCAAAACTATAAGTTGAAAGGGAACTACCGTTTTTCTGCCGAACTGCAATAGAGTAAGTTGAAACATTAGATATATTTTTTCCTGTGGCTTATAGCTTAAGGCTTTGTTATTGGCTTATGCTTAGGCTTATGAATGGGCTTATACTACTGTTGCGCTTCGCGACGTAATCTTAGCCCAGAAGTGTATAGCGGTTGAGGATTTAGAAGTAAACCCTTCGTTGAAATATTTATGGTTTTTAGGAACATTTAAAATCGTAATACGAGATACTCCTTCTAGATTTTTATAGAACGTAACCATGTACCTTTTTAAAACGATTTCTACGCACCTATGGTATATACCTACATCCTCCGAAAAAGGAGCGCATGTCTTTATATATTAGAATGATATACAGAATGTAAAAAATAAAAATTAAATCTGCTGGAAAATTAGTCGTTTCTAAAGTGACTGGTGCACTCGCGTTAGCGCTTAATTCAATAGCGTGCCTCTATTTACACCAACGATAATTGCTAATTGTTACGTTAAAGTGATGGAACGCGTTTTACTGTTATTAAATTAGCTTAATTGAAAACGGTAGTTGATCACACATTAATATTTGATAATTTATGACATTTGCCTGCAGATTGAAACATACTTTTTTAATTAATGTATTCCAACAACGTATAAACTTTTCAGAAGCTCAATTTAAACTGGTTGCAAAATACGGACGATACTAGGCTTTATGCGGTAGTTTTGTGAAATTATAAATAATTTAAATAAAAACAAACCACCCTTGTTGCTTCGAGGAGCGTAGCGTTTTCCGCAGGACTGTAATAGAGTAAACTTAAAATGCAAATCATTTTTGAGTAGCCTTATGCTTAGGAATACGTTTATGCTTATATATAATACTGCTACTCTAGTGCAGATCTGTTTTTGGCCAGACACCGTTACCGTGACCTATGAACCAATATTACTACCAATAAATCCTGCATACGCTGACTAGCTACCGCAGCAACGCCACCTGATTGGTAAAAACAATCAACTGCATGCCTATGGTGTAACGTGATTAGTCCATTGTTGCCAAGAACAGATTACTAATTTTGTTGTGTGTCACTGGTCAATTTGCACATTTTTATCAGCATCAGCATTATTAGTGTTCTTGAATGGTGTGATTTTTCACGTGTTGTTATGTGAAAAGTTTTGATATGCCAACAAATAAACCAATCAGGCGCGCCGCTGCTATGCTGGCTGTCACAAGGCAATATGGCTAAATTATCCGGCGGTAGCTAGTAGCCAAAGACAGAACCAAACAGTTTCTGCGTTATTTAGACTATACTCGGCGCTTCGTTTCAATTATTTTTCACTTACAATTTGTACGCGGTGCAGTGTGGCAACTGTTGTACAATACATAGAGGTGCATGAGGACACCGGGATGCATTAAAGAAAATAGTCAAAAACAACAGCGCCACTTTTAATATAACAATGAAGTATATAAAGTAAGCAGGCTGCGAAACGACGCAACTCGAGCCATCCCTGCTGAAATATGACATGCAGACTCATTAAAAAACTAAAACTTACGACCGTATTCTCAAATGTATGTAGCTCGTAATACCAATGATTTGTCTGTGATACTTTTGAGTTCCACAATAGTCGGAACTCGTTTGTTTAAAACATATCGCTAACTAGTGACAGATGCCACATTCGCTTAATATAAGATCAGACAGTAAACTCCCCGAAACAGAAGGGGACATTGGCATTTTTTCTCGTAATTTGAGGTGCATCGCATGAATAATTTATAATCCCACCCTCAGTACTTAAGCTTAAACAGCAAAGGTTATAAATTTTACACATGGGTTGTTTTTGAGCAACTCAAAAAATTATACGCGGTCAATAACAATGCAAATTGTATGAAAAACATGCATTTCTCAAAATTAAGCCAAACAAGTCAAGAAAGGAACTGTATAAGAAGGCCGCTTAGGCGTTGCTTTTCAAACAACAATCAAAATTAAAATTTAGTATTTTTATTATTTAGTACAAAATTTGCGTGTGGCTTTTCACTTGCGAGGCTTTTTATTCATCGTACACGCCCGTCACAATTTCATGGATCCGACACTGGTCAAAATCGACTGAATAGCATTATTTTATGTGTTCTGTGTGGCTGTTTGAGCATTTCTTTATTGTTTTTTTTGTTTCATATACCGTTTTGATGCTTAAGGATATGAAATATTAATTTCGACATCGGTCGAAGCTTGTACATTGAACGGATGTTTTAAACGGTAATATTTAAACCAAAAGATTGGCAAAATTATCGACAAAACGCGAGCGCTTAACCCCTTCTCACATTGAGTTGCCTGTAGGCAACTCAGCGCAGTGTATATACGTTAAATAGTATATATCGCACCTTGTTTAACAATTGCAACACGTATACATAGTATTAAATCACCACAAGACGTGAGAGCCCCCTCGGGCTCGAGCGTGAAGCTCCTACAGCTGAGTGGTGATGGTATACGCCTCCCACTCCAGTCACTGGAGTTCGAATCTTAGCATAAAACTTGGTCTCAGGGGAAATAGAAAATATTCATGTGAGAAAGTGTTAAAATCAGTAATATTGCTAGTCTTTGGTTTAACTACGCTATTTTTTAAAATAAATTATGCATTTTAGAAGTTTAACTTCTGAATGGTTTATTAATGACGAATTGCTTTGTACAAAGATTTGAAAGTTTGAATAGCTTGAGTTTAAGCACTTGGGTTCGAATGTGGAAACATAGTTTCTCGGTGGTAATAGGGCGTTCAATCTGTATTCCATTGCGTTTACTTTGTAATAAATAAATCTTTCCAAACGTGCAGGGATGATCAGAGTGTACTGAGCAAACTTTGGTACACAGAGGTATTTTGAAGTATATATTTAGCCCTTCCACGAAAATTCCCGTATATAATGGATTAATAAAATGGACTGAGGCTAACGCTCAGCCTAAGGTTTACGTTGGGCCTTAGGCTAAGATTTATGCTTAGGCGCACATTTAAGTTAAGCCTCAGAATCAGGGTTGGTCGTCTGAAAAAGCCAACGGAAAAACGGTTTTATCCTATTTTCCGAGGGTTTGGAAAAAACGAAAAAATACGGAAAAAAAAATTTTTATAATCTCAGCAAATCACTCGCAAAACAGCGACGAAACATCGCGGAAACCGATAGAAATTGGTTTTTCTCAAGCTTCCGTTATCGCGAAGGCTGATTTACTGATGAGGAATAATCAGTGGCGGATCCAGGAAGCTCTGAAATAAAGGACCGCACGATATTTAATACAAGAATTCGCGACCGAAGCGACCAGAAGGCAAACGCCATTTTAATGCTAAACCTTTAAATACAAAATCTAGGTTCCACTTTTGGATCCGCCCGTATGAATAATAGGGGATACATGACTCTTATACTTCTGGAAAGACCTGGGAAACACATATACATACCGTTAACTAATCAAACCGGATTTCGTTATTTTTCCTTTCAAATAAATTAACACTTGTGTGATGTAAACTATGGGATTAATACTTATTTTGCTTCTCCAGAGGGTACCCCTTGATATTTGGCTACAGACCGTTGTTTATTTTTACTTCACCTCATATTAGTTGGACCAAACACCATATTTCCTTTATATTCTTTCTTTTAGACAGAGCTAACATGCTTCGCAGCATTTTGTTGGTTTAATTTGTGCATCGTGTCTCAGTGACTGTTGCATATTTGAGCGGTCTAGGCTATTCTTCTGATTTGATCTTATTTATGGACTATAATTAGGACTCTGGACTCTATACACTTTCGGACTCTGTTTAAGGATACAGACTTCTATTGATTGGGATGCAAAACGGGGACTTCCCATTATTACTCCCTCTTATTCGGGTCCCTACAGTAACCGTCCTCTTATTCAGGTCACTACACAAAGAAATAATTTATTTTGGATATGTTTATTATGGATATATCCTGATATTTTTCATATTTCGTGCCCACTATCGTTAATAATGTTGAGACAGTGTGCTCGCGCTGAAAGCATGGTAGTCGAGATATTATTATTCAATATTTTTTGCTTTTACGTTTATGATTCTTCAGCTCAAAATGGTATATTTTAATGATAAAGAATATTCGCCTCACGATCTTGAGCTGACACATTTTACGAAATATATCAGATATCATCAATTTTATATTTGTTGCCACAATAAACCATATATTCTCACGTTGATAGTCAACATTCTTAACATGGCAGTTTAATAATTTGGCCTTCTTTGTTACCCAGAGCACCGTCTATGCTTCTTTCACAATGAAATGTCACGTGGTGTCACAGAAAAGGTCATAACCTAAGGAGGTTAACATTTTGCGAACAATCCACATTTACTTATATATTTGCTTAGGCTTATGCTTTGCGCTAGGCTTTTAAGATTTAGGCTTAATATTAACCTTAGGTTGTGACATTTGCTGCGAGACCTCGAGACATTTTATTGCTCAAGAAGCGCTATACCATACATACGCTCTTCCGCTTTAAAGCCAAACCGGCTATTGTATACTGTTCAACACACACTTGTGGACTAAAGTCAAGGCTCAGGATTAAACTTAAAAAAAGAATTAGGAAAAAACTTAGGTTTGACGTTAGGTTTATGAAAATGCCTCAGTCAATTAAGTATTTGCCTAAGAAATTGTACGTCTTTTTCTCAGTCTCAACTGAGCCTCAACTTTAAATCGGAAAGTATATATACAAGAGCTGTGCCAAAGATAACTAAGATTCGAGCCCCGCTGGAAAAATTTTGGCCCCCTAGAAAATTTTCAACCTTGAATGCAAGTCATTAAAAACCCTTGAATGCATCTCCTGAAAATTTTTTAGCCCCCTTAGCAAGGTGAGCTGGCTATGGACCTGCTGAGATTACTGAACAAGTGTTTGGTCTCTGAGTAAAAGGCGTGACTAATATGTGCCTCGAATATCTCTGTTTAAAAGTATTTGAGCACAGGTTTATTGACGAAAACTTCAACTAAATGTTAAAGTTGTAGTAAGGTAAATAGATGAATTTTTCCGAGCAAACTTTGCTGGTGCAATTGCAATAGTTACTTTTTGAATGGCGGATTTTAGTTAATGGAGCGTACTTGTCAATTCTGTAACGTTGGTTTCAGTTCTTCCTTGTAACTGGAATTTTATTTGTATTTTGTCTCGTCTTAATTAGTTTAAGCCTATGCCCAAGCCTAAACCTATAACTAGGCATGGCCCTAATTATAAGCGTAATTTTAAGCCTAACACTCACAGTGTCTAAAGTGTGTAAGTCTCTCTGTCTCCCATTGGTCCTGTCCTTGTAATTAACATAAGCCAGTATTTTTATGCAGTTCATTAGCTTCAGAATAAATCAATCAATTTCACTAACGTCCAAACGTGATGGTCAAATGTGGAAAACAATTTAAGCGAACCCAACTCAAAGTTAAAACGTTCCTTGAACAATATTTTAACTATCGGCAAATCTAACCCCACTCCCTGGCTAACAATTTCTGTTTTCGGTCATGCTAACAGAAATAGTTACTTTACATATTTCGAGAATATTGCTACTTTTTGATAACTGATTTGCTATTATTTTAAGTTCCAATTAATTTGTATATTTTTAGCATCGAAGTAGTTAATCAGCTAAAGCTCGGAACTGGATGATATGATTTATTGCTTCCATGGTAAAGCGAATTTTATGTAACGGCTTCATATGCTCGATAATTCTGCCTGTATGCTAAACTTCAAAGTTAACAATAAAACATGCGAAATGCTACAAAAACTTTTATTAAAATTTACTTTTTGCGTTTGATATACATTCCTCATTTGACAGTTACTGTTCTCATTCCGTGTTAGATAATGTAGCGCCCTCTGCAGCAGTGGCGGTTCCCAAACTTATTGATCAGAGGACGCGGCATGCAGAGCGGTGGCAAAATGTTCACCCCCGAAGATAATGGGTCATCCACGTTATACTGTCTACGCTACTGTAAAAAAATTGTCCCCACATACGAGCCCCTATGTCTGTCGTTTTATTGTTTCAAAATTACATGTCCAAATGTCACTCATATCCTGTGTAGACCTTGCTGACAACTTGCACTCTCTCTAAACGATTAGTGCTTGGTCACGTTGCCGTCCATACCTATGCTAAATTGTCAATACGTTATTTAAAGGGCATCTGTTTTGTCCACAGTCTGTCAGAAGGGTCTCAGCTTATTTCATAACACAAAGTTTGTCGGAAGGAACTTTGCTTAGATGTTATACAGGGTCTGTTCGAAGGAACTCGTATTGTCAGAGACTGCGTCCAGACAGTACCTACATTGTCCTTAGTCCCTTCGAAGGGCCTTCTGCAAAAACCAACTATCTAATTACACATTCCGTTAAGTCTTTTTATAGCTTAAGGACATTGTCGTTTTGTCCCGCCCTTAAAACCAGGTGTGTGGACAATTTTTTACAGTAGCGTAGACAGTATTACGTGGATGACCTATAACGATAAATTAAACGCAATTTTTAAATTTTAATACAAAAGTTTAATTTTGATTCCTGTGGAGGGGACCATCAAATAGGTAACCCGTTTCTTCTTAGATCCACCAACGCAGACAGGAGTAGCTGCTAATATTCAAGATTTCTTCGCGTGCCTATTCATATAGAGTACTGTATGTTCCTTATATAAATCATTTTTAATCAACATCCCAAACGCTTTAATAGGCGTTTTGTCACTTGGAAAACAATTGAAAACCTGAACCGGCGTCGTTTCTTAGCTTTCAATCTCAATTATGCTTGCGAAATTTGTTTTTTGCCGTATATCAACTTGTTTCTGCCACTCAGTCTTTTAATGTGTTATAAGTAGCAACTTTCTAGGTTCATATCTGCTCTTTTGTAGCAAAAACTGCGAATAAATATATATTATATATCTCAGGGTGTAAGCGAATAGTGAAAATAAAATGGAAACAAAAACGGAAACGGATAGTGATCAAAATAACGAAAACGGAAACGGAAAACGGAAATTGAACTATAAAAATTTCAAAGATAATATATTTTTCTGCCAACACAATAGAGTTGTGCAAATATTTACCGGGCTTTCTAAAAAATTAAACTACAAATGGCGGATGCTTCAAAATTTTAAAGAGTTTGGTTAAATTAACTGTACGTATCCTTCGGAGCCAGAGCTGGAAGTCCACAAAATTTTCCGACGCAGGAACGTGAAACCAATAGCGGATGTGGAACAAGATGAGGTAGCTAAAATTACGTTAAATTAGCTAATTTTCATAATAATTTATATATACTGCTGGGAGGTCGCTTTCCTGCCGGGAGTACACATTTGGTCGTACTCTTCCAATCGCACTAGATTGCTTTCTTCAATCATTTGAATAACACTTTTTGCAGCTTAAAGTAACAACTTATTACGGACAACGATCTGGCACAGTATACAGCATAGAAGCCTCTGTTACACACAGTTTATTATTAATGAGCAAATGTTCAGACTGGAAGTGTTGTATTTGTCGACCAATCTAAATTTCGAACAAAGATAAAACAGTCACAGACAGCACTGATGTATGACTTTTCATTAACTCGAGGACAAATTACTCTCAGTTCCAAATGCTGGATTTGTAGATACGCAGGCTAATGTTTCGTAGTATTCATTGTTTTTAGCTGATAGTCTGAAATATGCTTGCATATAAAATTGTAAAACTTCGTTAATGGACATTAGGGCCCATAATTTCAAATTCATACAGCACCTAGCATCAGTTAGTGATACGTTTTCAAACTGACGAACATCTGCAATTGCAGATCTCAAAATTTGTACACAAGTAGGGCAAATCAAAAGCGAACAGCGATGTGCTGAATTTCGAGCATCACCATTTGCTATTAGGAGCAAAGTTTTATTTTGCCTTGGTGTGTTGTTTTGTTGAAAACATTAAAACAATACTTTCATTCATAATTTACTGCAGCATGCATGCAATAAATATGCTTTTGTTTTAACAAATGAATCTTTTTCGAACATACTGCTACTATGTAGTCACTGCCGAAGCAGGCTAGGGCGACCTTCACCCAAAACATCAAGGGGAGGGTCCCTTGCGATGATCCAAAATTTTTGGTTTAAAATCTTCTTAGGATGGGCCTCCTTTTCGTTTTGCCCCCCCAAATTTGGGGTATGGCGTGGCTGCTCCGTCTCTGTATATATATATATATATATATATATATATATATATATATATATATATATATATAATATATATATATGTGTATATATATGTATATATATGTATATATATACATATATATATGTATATATATGAGTGATCCTTCAGATTATAATTGTTAAAAAAAGTTAAGCATACTTGACACAGACGAACACCTGTAAAAGCTCTTAGTTCTATACAAAGACTTTAAACGAAAATATTCTCTGCGCATATCTGCTTTCTGATTAGGATTCAGTTGCGCAAGAAAACATACAGTAGCAGAGCAAATTCAATGAAAAAAACTACCCAAATTGCGAGGTCGTGGTAAAATATTAATCAGCTATTCGAGACCTTATGTCTGTATTTTTAAGTTGGTTAAAAAGAAAATTTTACATAGTTTGTCGTTAATGTTTTTAACAAACATTCCAGCTGTACTTCATCCTACATTTTACTCTGATCAGTAGATGCAGTGAATATATGTAGTTCCATTTATTACTACTAAACTAATACTTATGCAACACTTAGTTCCTTTCATATAGATTGAAAAGAAACGCCCAGCCCAAGACTAATCTTATTAAACGTTGATGGATCCATTACTTGGCTGCGGTTTAGGATTTCTATCGCTATGGGCGCTTGTGATCACTTATTTAATTCGTGAACTGTGTTTTCCATGTATATTTCACAGCCATGAAAAATCCGCTGAACCAAACAAAAAAGTGTCGTATAAACGCAACTCAACACCCCAAACAGACAATTTAATACGTGTTAAACGTTCAGCTGGCTCAGACAACTTCGCTCCATTATATAATAATTCAGTAGCAAACGCAAGTATATTTTATATTAATCAACCAAACGACATTATACTCGAAGAAAACGATTTTAACGGTTCTGTTATCAGAGGGCATCCAAAATTATCACCGTTATCGTCAACCGCAAATAGCACCAAACAGAAGATCATTTCGCCGCAAATAACACGAAAAATCGGTAGCACTTTTGAACTAACTCCAGCAGCAAACCCGCGAAACTACAGGTCGTTTGCAAGTATTGCAGCGTGCACACGTTCGTATCGAACATGGAGGCGTTCAAAGGCGAATTGGTCTAAATCAGCTGCTGTCCCAGACAAGGCATCATCGCCACCGAAAACTCACTCGTTAGGGATGCTTAATCGATTTGTAAAGGCACCAAACAGTTCAAAAGCACGCAAGCACTCGCGAGCATCTACCCGGCTACATTCAACAACCAGTTCAACTCAAAAAACAAGACTGGAAACATCGACGATCCACGAATGAAACCGCACGTCAAATCAAATACGATCTATAGACAGACGTGCGTCATTGTAAAACATTGAGTCTCCAAGAAACGTCGAAACCCATATGCAATACCGGGTGTTTACTTGGCTGGGTTCGACGTCCAGTTCATCTCAAAAAATTAAACTTGAGATGTCATCGTGGCAAAAAAGAAGTCATAGGATAAGTCAAATATATGTTATCGGCAAACGTGAGCTAGGGTATTGCAAGGAGTCTCCAAACAATTTCGATACCTATAACCTGGTTCTGTTCAACGACTGGTTATAGAAAAAATATAACCTGGAACAGCCATCCTGAAAAGAAGGCAAAGGAGCACCTGGAAGACTATGCCTTTTCAAGCCAAGCACCAAAATATTTTCGTACCGTTTTATCACGCGATTATAAGTTGATTTCAGCGCAAATAACGCAAGAATTCCATGACAACAGTGAAATGTTTTACACTTTTTGCCTCAAAACTTTTAAACAACTGTGAATTTGAACTCCGTAATACATTTCTTAGCGAAAGAGTTTGTACGCGGTATAGTGAACAGGTATATTGATGCAATATCGAGAAATGTTTTTTGTATGAACGATTTGAGTTTTCAGTGGCACGCTACCATGGACAAAATGGCCCTTGTTACTTTAATGGGCGTCAAGGTTTCCGGCGGGTCTAAAAAAGAGTAGGTTTAGATTCTAGATTACATTTTTTGCTTAGGCTTAGGCTTAGGCTTAGGCTTAGGAACACATTCTTGCAACGCTTAAGCTTAGGCTTAGGCTTAGGAATACGCTTATTCTACTGTTACGCGTCTCAAAGTAACATTGGCCGGCAAAATAGTCAATTTGCTATTCTGAAGTGTTGCGATTCCTAAACTGGTTGTCAATGATTTCATAGCTGTGATCTTTTCAACATGGTGTTTTTGTGCATGCGATTATGCAGCTCCATATTGGTTGCCGCATGCCCTATCTGTGCGGCCAAATCTACCCTGGCACGCGTTGCCGCATGGGGCTCCACGCCCCACTTCTATCTCCAGTATATCTCATTTAATGTAATAACCTTTTTGCATTTTAGACGACAAGTTTATATTCTATTTTTGAGTTCATTGTATTTTATAGTAAAAATTCAGTCATATATAACAATTGTCACAGAAAATTGCTTACGATTTCAGAAATTTCCTTATAAAATTTAAACTAGACATTGCCGCTTATTTGAATTTTTTAATTAATACTCCCAGGATTAGTTCTTTAAAAAGTGGAACAATTCTCGTACACAAGTGCTGATGACAGCTAAATCAGTGGTCGTTGAAGCTATATGAATAAACTTTTTAAAATTATTCAAAAGATTAGTTTTTTAGTTTTTGAAAAATTATGGAATAATATTCGTAACCCCGTGCTGATGTGACAAATTAATTTAAACTGGTTTAGAAAATCGACCATAAACTTTTTAAAATGTTCTAAACCTGCTACAGTTTGAAGTTAGAATTCAAGTTGTGTAGATTTTGTGGTCATTTATTAACCTTTTCTTTTCAAAAACAGTAACTATTAAAATATGCCAACTTTCCAATGTTTTAAAACTGGCTTTACGAAGTATGCGTTTGTCTGTCAGTACATTTTTTATTTTCCCTTTGGTACATTGTTGCAATATAAATTCAATTTTTGTTGTAGACATCTTTGTTCTCTACAATATTAATAGAAATTAAAAAATGTTAAATGTGTTAAAGCTAGAGACATGATGCCCTGCTCAGGTCAAGCATAGTGGCCTGTTTACTGTATTACAGAAGACTAAGAGACTTAAAAACTGTGAAGCTTAGACTTAGGCTTAGGTTTAGGCATAGGATGAGGTCTATGTTTATGCGTAGGCTCAAATTTTGGCTTCGGGTTTGGCTTAGGTTTAGGCTTATGCTTTGTAAGGAGGCCGTTAAAGTTTTGAGCCTAATGCGCCGTACTGCTGTACGACAAAATAGCGCAAACAACCCGCAATAATTTAGCAAACATCATTATATCGCGAAACACCAAAATAGCACTTTCGAACTGAAAATCTGGTAGAGAAAGGTGTTCAAAACTAAAAGGCAGCGCTTAATTGAAAACAGATTTCGCAGCTTCTTATAGAAAAACATCTGATTAAATATCACGCATTGTAGCGACCCGAGTAAAAGCGGAGTGACTGATATTTATTTTGCCTCTCCATGAAAGCTATCCTTATTGCTTTTCAGATTTGGATAATTATTTATTTTTCAACTCCTGTTCGAGTTATTTGAACCACGCATCTTTCACGTATGCTAGCCATTTTTATGATTTAAGATCATCATAAACTTTCTGAATATACTTTTAAGAATTAAGTAAGCAGCTATAAATGAATGTATGCCAATATATGCTTTGATAAATTAATTAAATTCTGTATTGAACATAATTTGGTTCAGAAAGCGTTTGTGCAACTAGGGTAGATGACATTTATGGACTAATTAGTAATTTTTGCCTCATCTATTTACGGTCCCTAATTACGGAATTAGACCCTTATATTGATTGAATCTAGAAATAGAGATCCCGAACTCTTATTACCTCACCCCGCTTATTCGGGTCACTACAGTATATATAACGTTTAGAATATAATGAATACCTGCGCCCGCCATTGGCACCATTTCATTGGCATAAAACTGGATAGCATCAATTCACTCAAAATCGACTTGACAGATGTAGTGGTATTGCACTCAGACAAGTAAGTAGCCAACTGAACACAAGACGGGGTGAAAACCATTTGTAAGGGTAAATGTGTGAGAGCAAGGGGTCAAAACCAATGTTTAAGCGAATATCATTTTCCGTTTCCGTTGAAAATGGGTGTTCGTTTCCGTTTCTGTTATAGAAATAACGAAATTCTGTTATTTTTACGTTCAAACTTGGTTATAAACCACGTATATATCTCGCAATTTTTGTTACAGATATGCTAAAGATTACTAAATTCGTCCAAAATTTGATAACTTTCGATGCATCCGACATTTTGTCTTTAGAAATTTTGAAAGACCGGTTAATAAATGCATAAAACATTTTTGGAACTTTTATTGGTCTCATAGACCATCCTTTTGGCCACCTCTAGCCAATGTACCGTTTTATATGAATGTCATGGGGATGGTAATCTTCATAGGTTCTCCACTGTATGCTGGGTGGGGTAACTTATAATCGATTGAACACTGCCTGGAAAGCGAACCCCGTCACGGGAATTTTTTTCAACGCAAACATTTGGTATGGAGAATGAAACTTATTCACAAGACTGTTCTGCATCTCGGTTTACTGTCCTCGACAAGCTGAATTTGTTTACTAAGTGTTTCTGAGCTTGTCGTAATTAGGCATGGTTTATTTTGCTATAAAGCATGATATATACAGTTTCTAATGTTTATCATCAAGAGAAATACACAATACAGTCGCCCTAAAAAGCAGGTTTGGTTTGTCTGACCCTTTTTTGAAAAGATGGTCGCTATACGAACCCCATATTTGTCATTAATAATTTAATGCTTTACTTTTATGTGACCAGTCAGAAACTTTTCGTTAAATTTTGATTGAACGCCTCGCAATGGCGGATAGAGATTACGGTTGGGGGACACTTTTTGTTTTTTGAAATTTTTCTGATTTGAAGTGAGTGTTTAGTAACTTTTTCGAAATTTAACCCTTTCACTCATAGAGTATACTATGAGCAACTAAATACAATAATGTACGAGCAATACACATACTGTGAGCAGTGTTTAACATTTATAACATATATGCGCAGTGCAAAATCTCCACAAGACGTGAGAGCCTACTCGAGCTCGAGCGTCAAGCTCCTACAGCTCAAATACATCTAATATTAAATCGAAAATATTCATGCGAGAAAGGGTTAATGAAAAAATTCTTACTTAGTATCTATAACCCTTTCACTCATAGAGTATACTGTGAGCAACTAAATACACTAATGTAAGAGCAATACACACACTGTGAGCAGTGTTTAACATTTATAACATAGGTATATGCGCAGTGCAAAATCTCCACAAGACGTGAGAGCCTACTTGGGCTCGAGCGTCAAGCTCCTGTAGCTCAGTGGTCATCGTAAATGCCTCCCACCCGTGAGGCTTTGTATTGTATATAATCTCGCCATATTTTTCACTTTTTTGGCTAATCACGAAATTTAAAGCACGTCAGGCCTCGTGCCGTAGGTACATCTGCACACTTCCGGATCCGCCACTGATGCCTTTCTTTTCGGACAGCGTGTACAGCTTTGAAGTATGATTCAGCCGCGATTTCAACAATTTCAAAATTAACACTTTCAACAAGTGCTTAGCTTGAATTAAAATTTACAAACTAAATACAATAGTCTTTTATTTTGTTTTAAAACTCGACCATTTATTTCTTTAAGCACTTGGACCTACCCTCAGTTTTGAGTTTACAACACATTACTCACCTGCCCTCCGAACCGCAGCTGATACACTACTAAATTTGGTAGATAATACATTGTGATGTACAGAGTTTTTCAAATTCAGAAGACCCTAATATTTAATGGTGCCCTGCAATTTTCAATTCTCTGCGGGTCGAAACTTGGCGGTTTGACGAGAATTGCCGAGAGAATCTCTACTGAGATTTTCTGCGAGGACCAGTGGGATGGGGTTGACAATTTTTTCCCATGACTTCTCTTAGTAGTGTCACCTCTGAATGCATTTTGCAATATCGGAGCATAGGTTCCACTTTGTTACACGTTTTGTTTAAAACATGAATCTACGACAATTTGCTACCCAATAATTTGTGGTCTGACGGCTGTCGAAGAACAAGTTTAAGCATAATCTTAGGCATTAGTTTAAAGCTATAAAGGCTTAGCCTAATTGTGATCTACAAATCGTCGTGTCTATAAGATGTCGTGTGACAAAATGTCTGTTGACCAGTTGCTCGGGTGATGTAATATCGTGATATCCTAAACAAATGTCGGAATTTACGCGCAGTCATCATTCAGTCGCATATAATCTTCTCCAGCGCCGTCGTAATACTGACCACGGAATGGAACTGTTTTCGATGGCCGAGGTAAACGGGTGGTAATGTTTCGCGTTGCTTCCGCCGCAGCAGCTGCCGCCGAATTAACAGCTTGTGACGTAAATCGCATTGGATCCGAGCGAACTGATATGTCAGCTGTTTTTAACGTTATTATGTCTTCATCGGAATTATCAGATTCATTACTGTCGTTGTGGGTGTTGTTGTTGTTGCTTCCAGTGACATTGCTATCATTAATTAAACCAAAAATATCGTCACATGAACTCATCGAAGTATAAGGTTCATGATTCTTCGATCTTGGTCCATAACGTTGATGAATTGCTTTGCTGCGATGGTGTTTGCGTCCGGTTTTGGGTCTTCCAAACCTGTCGGTTAACCGGTATTCTGACGGCGGTCGCTGTTCGATTTCTTGTCGTCTTTCTGGAGTGATGTCTAATTTTTGACCCGGTCTTCGGTCGAATAACGATGGAAACAGTCGCGATAGTTGAGTTGCGCCCCAGGACGAAGTAGTCGGTGCAGGTCCGTGTTGTTTTGAGCGTTGTGCAGTGGCAGTAGGTGATGTAACTAAATATTCGCCGGTATGGTTGGAAGCGATTCCTGTAGCGTTCCTAGTAAGCGTGTTTCGCTTTGAGTGTTCATTGTAATCAAGTCCTGAAGCACCTGGCCAAGCTGGGCCGTAGACTTTAACTGGAGGTGTCACAGTGACTGTTGGAAAATCGTGTTCAAAAGCATTGTTTTTTGAGTCAAATTTAAATTTTTCACCGATGTTCGCAGCGTTTCCTTTATGCAGTTTTCGCAGCCGTGGCGGTGAACCTTGAAAGTCCTTTTTCGGCGGTGGAGACTGCGCTGAAGAGCCAAAACCGAACAAAAACGAGCCAATGTTCAACCTCTCTGGAGCGGCTTTAGTTCCAGCTCCGGACGCTTTCTTATCGGCGCCGGTACTGCCTGAATCAGGCTGTCCTGAGGTGCTGAATTTCGGTCCAGAATGTAGCAAGCGGAATCGTGAAATTGTTGATCCCGAATGTGGGTCGTGGGAACTGCTAAATATTGACCGTCTGTTGACTGGAACGTTGTCAACTTCCGCGTTCATTACATGCCGTTCTACATCTTCCTCGAACGAATCTCTGCGGCGAAAATAAAGCGCTAAACATTGATCAGCGCTTACAGTACAATGCCTATGATGTCTATGATGATCAGGTTCAGATCGTGGAGGACGACGCCGATATCCGCAAACACCACATTTATGAAACGATGGGTCTTGATGTCGGGGGTCGTCAAGCCACCAAGCATTTGGAACCGGATCCGTTTGAGCTTGAGCATTAAACGTAGATTTTTTGAACTGATTAGCTGAGAGCAAATGATCAAATACGTGGACGTGCGCAACTGGAGATACTGGAGACGGTTCAGGAAGCGGATCTGTTTGAACGCCTACAGGAATGTGAGCAGCAGCGCGAGTCCATTCAGATACCAAAACTTCCTTGTGTTTTTTTGACATCAAGCCTTTTAGCCATCGGCTTTGTACGACTTTGCCTCCAAACATACTTTCTGGCATTGCTGACATTTGTTCGGTGATTTCTTTTGGTAGTTGAACTGTTTCGCCGCGTGCACAAGCTTCCTGGTATCGTTTCATAATCATCAGCACTGATTCTTGAAACGCGTGTTCGATTTTAACTTGGACTAAATTGATGCACATCGTAACCAAAGAAAGACCTGAAAATTACTGTATTATAGAAGAAAACCCGTTGTTTATATGGGCGCGGAGCGCTGATGGATTCAAGGGACGAGGACTGTCTAGGCAAAGGCGCCCCAACAGAAATCAAAACGAAAATTTTTTGCTACGAGTGACTACTAAAATTGCAAGTGACTCATCCGTCACCGACAGCCAAAACATAGGATTGATTTGTGTGAGCCGGGTAAAGCGGAGATAATTTTAAATTAAAGCTTTGCCAAGAAAATGTGCATTAAAGTTCGAAAAATAACAAAGCAATTTACCTATAATGACAACGCCAAACACCATTGCCATTTTCTTCAAATCCATTGGCACAATATCTCCAAGGCCAATTGTGGTAAGTGATACGAAAAAGAAATAAAACGATTCAAAATATGTCCAGTCTTCCCATATTAGAAATAGTCCTGAAACCAAGAAGGGTAGTTTGTTCTGAATAGTTTTGTCTATAAATCTAATATCCAGATTAACACCCTTTTGACATGATGGCGTAGAAAATATACGCCGTTAGGTAAACACAATTGGAGGCAGGTGCAGCACTTCAGCAAGTTTTATAAGCAATTTTACATTGATAGATATATATCGTAGCCCAAGTCGTAATTCAGCCCAATTCCGAATTGGGGTAGTCCAAAGCGGAATTACAAGTTGGGCTAGCCCAAGGCGGAATCATGTCTGATAAAGCTGTGCGTTTTACAATTTGTTACTTAACAATCGTAATCCTACCTTATTACATTTTGCTCAGTAAAACAAACTGTTTAGCAGCCAGCTGGTGACGATTACTTAGCCAATCAGAAAAGACTATTCACATCAGTCAATCGAATTTGAGTACGACAATCAGGTATTATCCAATCACAAGTCGTGGACTTGTCGCATAGCAAGGATTACACCGTAGGCTACCCAGGTCGTAATTACACCCTGGACTAGCCCAATTAAGAATTGGGCTAAATTACGACTTGGGCCCAAATTCGGAATTCGGCTAAATTACGGCTTGGTCTACGACATATATAAAATACAAAATGGTATATATCTGTAGCTATGCAATATGTTTAACATTATCTTTACTAGATCCCATTCGCACATCTCAGGATATAACATTTTGGTGGCCTACGTGCCCTTATGTGACAAAGAGACATTCACCAGTACTCTAGTGACCCGAATAAGAGGCGGGTAATAAAAAGGAGTGCCTATTTTGGTAAAAATCAATAGAAGTCCGTATCCCTAATGCATGCTCCACAATTAAAAATGTGGCTTAGTGGAAAACTGAATTTCAATTCCCGAAAAAGGCAAAATTTAGACATGTTAAATTTTCGTGTATTGGAATTGACCTAAATTTGCAATCAATAAAATTCACTCAAAGCGTTTTTAAGAATTGAATAAAATTGCAATTCCATAACACGCATGTTACAACAATAGCGTGTTAAGAAATTGAACACCAGTGTAAAGTGATGTTCATTGAATTGAATTTTATTTCAGTTTTTATATCGCTCTGACTATGTCAATACTTTTACTCACAACAAACATAGTGTTTAGGAATTGAAACATTCTTCTGACCTGTGTGTATTGCAAGTGACATTCAAATGAAATGTAGTGTTATGGATTTGACAAAATTTAATAAGGATTTTAAAGACTCAATTCTTATAAACGCGTTACAATATATTACTGTTGTTTGAGAGTTGAAAAATTATTTCGATGAAAATTTTTCTTAGGTATTCACATAATCGAAAAATGAGTTGTACGGTATTAAGGAAATGATTTTACAGATAAATTGTCTTTATTGGAATTCAAAATCAAATTAAATTTGCAATGTCAATAATTTGGAATTGAACGTAAAGAATCTAATTAAAATGTGCAAAAATTTGGAATGGAAAATGACTACAAAATTACCCAAAATAAAATTAATTGGACGAATCACAACGCGTACTGTGACATTTCTCAGTTACTGTATTGACCCGAATAAGAGGGGAGTAATACGAGGGGGTCCCCATTTTGGATCCGAATCAATAGGAGTCCGTATCCCTAATAAGAGTCCGTAAGCCGATAGAGTTCCTAAACCCTACTTAGATACATAAATGACAATTATCCCGAATTGTAGTGCATAATAGTCTACAGGATCAAATGAAGTTGAGTTTGCAACTTTAAAGCATACTTAGTTTTTAAAGTACACTCCTACGTATAACCTTGCATGATCGCTCAACCTTTTGATACATGACAAATAAACGTAACGAATCGCGGCGGAAGGCGGATTGAAAGTAAATAACAGTCCGTAGCCGAATGACAGGGGGTACGCTCTGGAGAGGCCAAATAAATATCAGTCCCTACTCTTATTCGGGTCACTACAGCATTCAAACCCTTAGGAACAAACAAATGGTTTATCCAAGAGTTCTTTATTTTCCATGTTTGTTTTTAGTCCACATAAGACGGTTTACACCATTGGGTAAAATGCATACTTCCAGTACCTTAATGATTTTCTTCCCTTCTACCAATCACTCTGCATTGATTATTAGAAATGTTTTAATATTGCAAGGTTAAGAAACGAAAAATTTCTGCCGGGGTGGGGGGCCGGTTGCAAATGTTATGAAACGCAAAATTAGTAAGGTAAGGACCTTATCATTTTATAACGAGAAAATTTTCTGAGGGAGAAAATTATAAGGTATGTATTTTACCATTTAAATGACACAAAAGACTGAGAGAAAAATTGTGTTTTTTACAAAAAATTTTCTGAGGGGAAAAATTGTAAGGAGGGACCTTACCATTTTATCACCATAAATTTTCAGTCGGAGGGGGGCTACGCTCTCGCCCCCTCTGTATTCGCTAGTGGCAAGGTTGTGTATTGTATTAACAACCCAACTCTCTATTTATGCCAATATTTTATAATCAGTAAAAAGTCTTTTTTAACTTTTCGAGCTCAAATGATAAATTTTTTCTATTTTGAATTTTTTACAGGGTCAGATCCAGAAACGCTTTGACGGCGGTTTTTGACATATTGGTGTATTCAACTGCCGCTGGCCGACTGGAAACAGTGTTCGGTTTTTTATCTGACAGCAAAAATTTGACTAAATACCAAGGGGACTTTACAGGCACCTAATCAACTCAACTGAATCGGCGTCACTAATTTAGGTGTTTCGGAAAAATGTGCGATATAAGGAAGACGCGTTCACAATTTACCTGAGCACATAAGCATCCATCCAAACGTAATAAACACAGCTAACGTAATCGGAACATCGTACAGTTGTTTGACTTGCATCTGACTTTTAGAAGCATCTTCATCTTTGTCATCATCGTCTTCGGTTTCTTCCGGTTTAACTCCTAACGTTTCCGGTCCTCGACTCGGAACCGGATGCGCTTTAGAACTGCGTTTGCGACGTTGACGTCGATGTCGGCGGATACACGAGCAGTATTTGACAAAACAGTACGAAAGAAGTTCCCAAATTTTGAGCAGTAGCACACAAAAGGACCGTCCTAGCTTGTGAAGCACGAAAAACATAATTGGAATGCCGAAAAATGCGTAAATCATCGTTAGAACGCGACCTAAATGCGATACTGGAACTATGTTGCCGTAACCTGAAACAAAATTGGCATGCAATTTAAATTAATATAATAAATCAAGTTGATAGTGATGTGGACCTGTCTAGACCAGTCCGGAAATTCTCAACGATCCAGTCATTTACCTATATGGCAATTCGTACATATAGGTAATTGATAAGGTCTTCCCGAAGCCAGTAGATCATATTATAAATAGGTATTTGTTTCCTTTCCTGCGCACTAGCGTTAGTTTCATATACGGCAAATTGTTTATTTTCCCAAACCTAAACCTAAACCCAAACTCAAGCCTAACTCTTCCCATAAGCCCAAATCTAAACCTAGTCTTATCTTTTAGGCCAAGTCTAAGGGTTGCGTCATACTCGCCGTTTGGCGCCGCACACCGCAGTGCGGCGCAGTACTGCAGAACGTCGTAGCGCAGCTCTTCACAGTACTTTATTTAATTCTTTAATTACGCAGGGATGGCGTACTCCCCACCCCGCGCACAATCTCGGAAGGGGCATCTACCAGATCCAGAAAGGTTGCGTTTCTACATGTATTTACGTCATTTTTCGGCATTTTCTCAATTTTGTCTTTTCGTCCTTCCAAGCTACGTCCTCCCCGGCCAAAAACGCGCCCAGCGGCAGCAAAAAGCAAAACGCAGGAATCCAGTATTTTTTGTTCTTTATGTCTCTCAAAATTTTGGAGTGTACTTTCTTTCGTACTGTTTTCGTCAAATCCACCCCACCCAGCGTCCAGCCGGCGGCGGAACCAAGTCGGCGGTGGGACTGCTCTGTGTATCCGCCGACATACGACGTCAATGCGTCCCAATCGCAGTTCTCAAGTCGGCCGCATCCGTGTTCCAGGAGAGGTCAGACCGAACTTCGGTAGTTAAACAGAAACCGACCGGGCAAGCAAAAAAACGCCGCCAGATAATTAGACGATGATCTCGACAAAGATGGAAAGATAGCTTCTAAAAGTCTGATCGTCACAGTTCACGATGTTCCGATCAACACGCAACCCAAACACCACACACAAAAGCCAGAGGGTCCAGCCAATTTACGTTAGCTTGGTAGTTTATTACGTTTGATATGCTTATTGCTCAAGGTAAGTTGTAACGAGAAAACCAAATAAAAGGCGTCGCGCGGCAATTGGTTGTTCTTCCTTTATATCGCACCATTTTTCCGAAACACCTAAAGCAAACAAAAAAAAAACAAAACAAAAAAAGGGGAGGAAAAAGGGAAAAAAAAAAAAGAAAAAAAAGCAAAAGAACCCGCCCGACCGGACACAAAAAGATTGATTAGTGACGCCGTTCAGTGTGATAAGTTGATTAGCTGTGCCTGAAATCCTTAGTTTAGTCAATATTTTCATATGTCAGATAAAACCGATTTTTTTCCAGTCGGCAGGCGCGAGAATCAGCGTTGTCCAGTCTTCCCAAGAAAAGTCCAAACCAAAAGGGAGTCAAAGTGTCAAAACAATCAGAATAACACCATTATGTCATTAAAGCCGCCTCTCAGTAAGGTTGGTTGGTTCTATCTTAGCCCTGTATTAAAAATTGCTAGCAATAGATAGTTAAGAGGTTTATCATTTGACAGCTTTCGAATGTTACTTAACAGCGAAACGACCCAAAACATCTAGAAAACAACTTTTTTAACAGCGCTGGTGAGATTACTTAGCAATAAATATTGCATAGTAATAGAGATTTGGGAGATTGTTAATCCATACACAACTGACTTGCCGCATAGCGGAATACAGAGGGGGCGAGGGCGTAGTACCCCCCTCCACTAAATTTAGTGGGGCCAATATGATAAAAGGCTTTGTTAAAGGTCCCTCTATACAATTTTTCCCTCAAAATATTTTGTAAAAAACACTATTTCCTTTCCCTCTCAGGTATACTTTTTGTGACTGGTGCTCATTTAAATGGAATCACTACTCTTGCGTATTTCTCCCTCAAGAAAGGGGCATTTTCTCGTTATAAAATGGATAGAGGTCCTATGACCTAATGCATACTCAAATTATGTGCGTTTCATGGAACATTTTCTATTCCCGAAAGCCCCTCACCCCGGCAGAAATTTTTCGTTATTGCTTAACCTAATTTGCAATATTAAAACATTTCTAATAATCAATGCAGAGTGATTGGTAGAAGAGAAAGAAAATCATTAAGGTACTGGAAGTATGCATTTTACCCAATGGTGTAAAGACCGTCTTATGCTCTGGACTAAAAACAAACATGGAAAATAAAGAACTCTTGGATAAACCATTTGTTTGTTCCTAAGGGTTTGAATGCTGTAGTGACCCGAATAAGAGTAGGGACTGATATTTATTTGGCCTCTCCAGAGCGTACCCCCTGTCATTCGGCTACGGACTGTATATTGCCCTACTTTCAATCCGCCCTTCCGCCTCGATTCGTTACGAATCCGATCAAATTTATTTGTCATGTATCAAAAGGTTAGAGCTATCATGCAAGGTTATACGTAGGAGTGTACTTTAAAAACTAAGTATGCTTTAAAGTTGCAAATCTCAATTTCTTCATTTGATCCTGTAGACTATTATGCACTGACAATTCGGGATAATTGTCATTTATGTATCTAGAAGTAGGGTTTAGGTAACTCTATCTGCTTACTGACTCTTATTAGGGATACGGACTCCTATTGATTCGGATCCAAATGGACCCTCTCTTATTACTCCCCTCTTATTCGGGTCACAATACAGTAACTGAGAAATGTCACAGTAACGCGTTGTGATTCGTCCAATTAATTTTATTTTGGGTATTTTGTAGTCATTTTCCATTCCAAATTTTTGCACATTTTATTAGATTCTTTAGTTCAATTCAAATTATTGACATTGCAATTTATTATTTTATCCAATAAGACAATTTATCTGTAATCTATTTCTTATACCGTACACTCATTTTTCATTATGTATACTAAAATTTTCTCAATATTTTTCCACTCTCACAAGTATATTGTACGCGTTTATAATGTCTTTAATCTTATTAATTTTGTCTCATACCTACATTTCTTTTGTCCTTCATACACAAGTCAATGTTTCTTCTAACATATGTTTGTTGTGGAAGATTCATAGCAGCATATAAACTAATAATTCATTATCATCACTTTACACGGTCTTCTACAGCTATTGTTGTACATGCGTGTTATATTGCTTTTATTAATTCTTAAACGCTTTGAGTGTTTTATTATTATTCCCCCCCCATATATACCATTTTATATTTTATATAGTGTCGTAAGACCAAGCCGTAATTTAGCCTAATTCCGATCTTGGGCCCCAAGTCGTAATTTAGGCCCAATTTTATCGGTCTAGTCCAGGGGTGTAACTACGACCTGGAGTAGCCTACGGGTGTAATCCTTGCATGCGACTAGTCCACTACTTGTGATTTGCATAATACCTGATTGTCGTACTCAATTTATTTGACTGATGCGAAGTAGTCTTTTCTGATTGGCTAAGTAATTGCGTTACCAGCTGGCTGCTAAACAGTTTGTTTTACTGAGCTAAATGTAATAAGGTAGGGATTACGATTGTTAAGTAACAAATTGTAAAATGCTCAGCTTTATTATAGACATTATATCCGCCTTGGGCTAGCCCAACTTGTAATTCCGCTTTGTACTAGCCCCAATATCGGAAATTGGCCTGAATTACGACTTGGGCTACGATATATATCTATCAATGTAAAATTGCTTTTAAAACTTTCTGAAGTGCTGCACCTGCCTCCAATTTGTGTTTACCTAACGGCGTATATTTTCTACGCCATCATGCTCAAAAGGGTGTTAATCTGGATATTAGATTTATAGACAAAACTATTCAGAACAAACTAACATTCATGGTTTCAGGACTATTTCTAATATGGGAAGACTGGACATATTTTGAATCGTTTTATTTCTTTTTCGTATCACTTACCACAATTGGCCTTGGAGATATTGTGCCAATGGATTTGAAGAAAATGGCAATGGTGTTTGGCGTTGTCATTATAGGTAAATTGCTTTGTTCTTTTTCGAACTTTAATGCACATTTTCTTGGCAAAGCTTCAATTTAAAATTATCTCCGCTTTACCCGGCTCACACAAATCAATCCTATGTTTTGGCTGTCGGTGACGGATGAGTCACTTGCAATTTTAGTAGTCACTCGTAGCAAAAAATTTTCGTTTTGATTCCTGATGGGGCGCCTTGGCCTAGACAGCCCTCCCCCTTTGAATCCATGAGCGCTCCGCGCCCATATAAACAACGAGTTTTCTTCTATAATACAGTAATTTTCAGGTCTTTCTTTGGTTACGATGTGCATCAATTTAGTCCAAGTTAAAATCGAACACGCGTTTCAAGAATCAGTGCTGATGATTATGAAACGATACCAGGAAGCTTGTGCACGCGGCGAAACAGTTCAACTACCAAAAGAAATCACCGAACAAATGTCAGCAATGCCAGAAAGTATGTTTGGAGGAAAAGTCGTACAAAGCCGATGGCTAAAAGGCTTGATGTCAAAAAAACACAAGGAAGTTTTGGTATCTGAATGGACTCGCGCTGCTGCTCACATTCCTGTAGGCGTTCAAACAGATCCGCTTCCTGAACCGTCTCCAGTATCTCCAGTTGCGCACGTCCACGTATTTGATCATTTGCTCTCAGCTAATCAGTTCAAAAAATCTACGTTTAATGCTCAAGCTCAAACGGATCCGGTTCCAAATGCTTGGTGGCTCTGACGACCCCCGACATCAAGACCCATCGTTTCATACATGTGGTGTTTGCGGATATCGGCGTCGTCCTCCACGATCTGAACCTGATCATCATAGACATCATAGGCATTGTACTGTAAGCGCTGATCAATGTTTAGCGCTTTATTTTCGCCGCAGAGTATTCGTTCGAGGAAGATGTAGAACGGCATGTAATGAACGCGGAAGTTGACAACGTTCCAGTCAACAGACGGTCAATATTTAGCAGTTCCCACGACCCACATTCGGGATCAACAATTTCACGATTCCGCTTGCTACATTCTGGACCGAAATTCAGTACCTCAGGACAGCCTGATTCAGGCAGTACCGGCGCCGATAAGAAAGCGTCCGGAGCTGGAACTAAAGCCGCTCCAGAGAGGTTGAACATTGGCTCGTTTTTGTTCGGTTTTGGCTCTTCAGCGCAGTCTCCACCGCCGAAAAAGGACTTTCAAGGTTCACCGCCACGGCTGCGAAAACTGCATAAAGGAAACGCTGCGAACATCGGTGAAAAATTTAAATTTGACTCAAAAAACAATGCTTTTGAACACGATTTTCCAACAGTCACTGTGACACCTCCAGTTAAAGTCTACGGCCCAGCTTGGCCAGGTGCTTCAGGACTTGATTACAATGAACACTCAAAGCGAAACACGCTTACTAGGAACGCTACAGGAATCGCTTCCAACCATACCGGCGAATATTTAGTTACATCACCTACTGCCACTGCACAACGCTCAAAACAACACGGACCTGCACCGACTACTTCGTCCTGGGGCGCAACTCAACTATCGCGACTGTTTCCATCGTTATTCGACCGAAGACCGGGTCAAAAATTAGACAGCACTCCAGAAAGACGACAAGAAATCGAACAGCGACCGCCGTCAGAATACCGGTTAACCGACAGGTTTGGAAGACCCAAAACCGGACGCAAACACCATCGCAGCAAAGCAATTCATCAACGTTATGGACCAAGATCGAAGAATCATGAACCTTATACTTCGATGAGTTCATGTGACGATATTTTTGGTTTAATTAATGATAGCAATGTCACTGGAAGCAACAACAACAACACCCACAACGACAGTAATGAATCTGATAATTCCGATGAAGACGTAATAACGTTAAAAACAGCTGACATATCAGTTCGCTCGGATCCAATGCGATTTACGTCACAAGCTGTTAATTCGGCGGCAGCTGCTGCGGCGGAAGCAACGCGAAACATTACCACCCGTTTACCTCGGCCATCGAAAACAGTTCCATTCCGTGGTCAGTATTACGACGGCGCCGGAGAAGATTATATGCGACTGAATGATGACTGCGCGTAAATTCCGACATTTGTTTAGGATATCACGATATTACATCACCCGAGCAACTGGTCAACAGACATTTTGTCACACGACATCTTATAGACACGACGATTTGTAGATCACAATTAGGCTAAGCCTTTATAGCTTTAAACTAATGCCAAATTCCGACATTTGTTTAGGATATCACGATATTACATCACCCGAGCAACTGGTCAACAGACATTTTGTCACACGACATCTACAGATGATTGGGTAGATCACAATTAGGCTAAGCATTTATAGTTTTAAACTAAGCCATGACATTATGCTTAACCGCTTTAGCGCAAAGAGAGAAGGAGAACGTGTAAACCACAAAGTGAGACCACAAAGCGCTTATGGGAGCAAATAGAAACAAAACGGACAAAGGAACCTGCTCCAATATTGCAAAATGTATCCAGAGGTGACACTACTAAGAGAAGTCATGGGAAAAAATTGTCAACCCCATCCCACTGGTCCTCGCAGAAAATCTCAGTAGAGATTCTCTCGGCGATTCCGTCAAACCGCCAAGTTTCGACCCGGAGAGAATTGAAAATTGCAGGGCACCATTAAATATTAGGGTCTTCTGGAATTCGGAAAAACTCTGTACATCACAATGTATTATCTACCAAATTTAGTAGTGTATCAGCTGCGGTTCGGAGGGCAGGTGAGTAATGTGTTGTAAACTCAAAACTGAGGGTAGGTCCAAGTGCTTAAAGAAATAAATGGTCGAGTTTTAAAACAAAATAAAAGTCTATTGTATTTAGTTTGTAAATTTTAATTCAAGCTAAGCGCTTGTTGAAGGTGTTAATTTTGAAATTGTTGAAATCGCGGCTGAATCATACTTCAAAGCTGTACACGCTGTCCGAAAAGAAAGGCAGCAGTGGCGGATCCGGAAATGTGCAGATGTACCCACGGCACGAGGCCTGCCGTGCTTTAAATTTCGTGATTAGCCAAAAAAGTGAAAAATATGGCGAGATTATATACTATACAAAGCCTCACGGGTGGGAGGCATTTACGATGACCACTGAGCTGACCTCAGCCCAAGCTCTCACGTAATTTCTAAAGCCCCCGCCCCCTCAGGCACGCGCACCAATAAAAGCATTGCTCACAGTGTGTGTATTGCTCTTTACATTATTGTATTTAGTTGCTCACAGTATACTCTATGAGTGAAAGGGTTATAGATACTAAGTAAGAATTTTTTCATTAACCCTTTCTCCCATGAATATTTTCGATTTAATATTAGTTGCATTTGAGCTGTAGGAGCTTGACGCTCGAGCTCGAGTAGGCTCTATGTCTTGTGGAGATTTCGCACTGCGCATATATGTTATAAATGTTAAACACTGCTCACAGTATGTGTATTTGCTGTACATTATTGTATTTAGTTG
>JASANG010001982.1:0-29198 GCA_030248215.1 Enoplolaimus lenunculus
AAATTTTTTGTTTTTATATTATATTTTTATTTTTAATATTCGTGGGAATTTTTGGTTTTGACTGCAAAATAATGAAATTTAAACAGTTTTTACTCAATTGTTTGTTCATGAATTATTGCTGGAAACGGTTCTGTGGTCGATTTTACCCGATTACCAGTAAGAAGATTGCGTTCGTTGTATGAAGCATAACTTGCATTTCTTTACGAGAGAATATAATTTATTTCTACACTGTTAGCCAGCAAAATCCTGTGAAACTGACGTTAAAGATAATATTATCAAATGCGTATTGCATCTATTATCAGTTTAACGATAGGTTTTCAAACTGACGAATGTCTGCAATTGCAGATTTCAAAATTGGTACAGAAGTAAAGCAAATCAAACGCGAACAACGGTCTGAATTTCGAACCTCACTATGCGCACGTTCCAAAGACCTTTCATTAACTGGTGATAGACGCTACACACATTTGAGAATACGGACTTACAATGAAACGAATCCAATCTGAAGATAATATACAAATAAATTGTCTCATCCGGCACAAATCCGTCCGGCAGCAAAGGACACCTGACACCTCAACGTCACTGAGGAAACTTATTTCCGTTTCCGGAACAGTTTCCCAATGCTGTTGTCAAATTTGCTAATTTCCGTTATCGTTAATGTATGGCGCCCCCTTTAGTTTTTTGGTCTTTATAAATTTAGCATTTGTCAACCCGGATGTAAGCTTTAATACATGTTTCAAAATCGATCATAGCTATCTACATAGCTTGATTGAGGAAGTAGAAAAATGGACTCATTATACCCAACCGCCACATATACACGCCCCGTAAACCAGCTAGCTCACCTTGCTAGGCGGGAGGCTAAAAAAATTTTCAGGAGGGGGCATACAATGGTTTTCGTTGACTTTACAAGCAAGGTTGAAATTTTCAGAGGGCAAAATTTAGCCAGGAGGGCACAGCCACTCTGACACTCCGTTGCTACGGGTGAAGGTTAATATATGAACGGTGCAAACAGGGGTTTTGTCAGGGTTTTATAGAGGGGGTGACCAGGATTACATTTTATATAAATGTTGAAGGCAACATTTGTTGCGTTACCTACTCCTGAAGTCTCTCATTTCACCAGAACGGTAATTTACACGTGGCTTTACCTCTAAACGCGGTGCCGAGCATTTGAACACAACGTTTACTGAGCCAGAGGCGTGGCGAAATTAGGTAGCAAAAATGATGTTTAATTAAGTTAATTTTAGCCCATATTTGCAATGATTTTGTCAAGTTGGTTCGTTTTACGCCAATTTTCTGCGAAATTTCGGAAATCTTTTTCTGAAAATTGCGACAAAAGTAAAAAACTTTATTGTATAAAATGTAGAAAATTATTAAATTTTAACCAATTTTAGCCAATATCTGCAATGATTTTGTTAAGTTGGTTCGTTTTTGCGCCAATTTTGTGCGAAATTTCGAAAAAATTTTCCTGAAAATTGCGACAAACGTAAAACAACTTTATTGTATAAAATGTAGAAAATTATAAATTTTAACCAATTTTAGCCAATATCTGCAATGATTTTGTTAAGTTGGTTCGTTTTACGCCAATTTTCTGCGAAATTTCGGAAATCTTTTTCTGAAAATTGCGACAAAAGTAAAAAACTTTATTGTATAAAATGTAGAAAATTATTAAATTTTAACCAATTTTAGCCAATATCTGCAATGATTTTGTTAAGTTGGTTCGTTTTTGCGCCAATTTTGTGCGAAATTTCGAAAAAATTTTCCTGAAAATTGCGACAAACGTAAAACAACTTTATTGTATAAAATGTAGAAAATTATAAATTTTAACCAATTTTAGCCAATATCTGCAATGATTTTGTTAAGTTGGTTCGTTTTACGCCAATTTTCTATGAAATTTTGGAAATTTTTTCCTGAAAATTGCGACAAAAGTAAAAAAACTTTATTGTATAAAATGTAGAAAATTATTAAATTTTAACCATTATCCAGCAGTATAGCACATATTGTTGTTCATTTGAAGAACTCGAATAAAAAACATTTTTAATTAATCTCGTTTGGACGTCGAACGAGTAACCACGCGCGCACCAGCTCACATCTGCTGAAACGGTTTGTGTATTTTAATTAGCCAGTCTGCCCGTTCACTCTGCAAAGCTCTTGGCCGTAGACGGACAATTTTTCAGTTTTGTTCCAGTTGTTTTTCAGTTTAAATGTCCCTGGCGTCGGTGCGTATGTGCAAAAGGTTCAAAACCCGTAGTCAGACAGAAGGAGCGCAGCGACGGATTTTGGTCGCACCGGCACGGAGAAATTATTACCGTCGTCCCCTAGAAAAATTATATCACCTCCGCTTCACAGAAATTTGATATTTCCACCCCCATAGAGAATTATTACCTTCGTCAACAAGGAAATGATTACTTTTGTCCCCCGAATAATTATTACCCTCACCCCTTAAAAAATATTACCCCCACCCCCGAAAATCTACTCCGCCTTTTAGAAAATAGTTAACCCCGCATCCGAGAAAATTCTTACCCCGACCCCCCATGAAATTCTTACCCCAGCTTCCCCGAAAACTATTACCTCCGCCCCTTACAAAATTACTATTTTTTCACCTTAGAAAATAGTTACCCCCGTACTTAAGAAAATTCTGACCCCCCACTCCAGAAATTATTACCCCTGCCCCCAAGGAGGTTAAGTTGGCTGCGTGCCAGAGAAGCTTGCAGTTTCACCGACCCTCAACGATTCGTTATTTTTTCTACCAAATATGTCATTAGGTTATTAGTACCTTGCTACTGCGGCATTTTGTTTTCATTGGACCTATCATTCATACCCGTGTCTGAATATTCCTTTAGGTCTCTGGCAACATAGTCTCCCCAGTGTTGGTTTTGTTTTTAGATATTCGTTGTCTATTTGCAAAGGTAAACAAGTGTTTCCGGTCAGCTGAACACCCAATCAGTCTCCGTATCACGCGTACCAGGGGCAGAGGTCGAAACTTCTAACCGGGCAGCCGTGTGATAACATATAATAGTGAAAAGTTGCGAGCGAGAAGCCAAACGCAATTTTAGTACTAAATAAATACTCTTTGATACCTGATGGATTTTGTCGGCCTGGGTACCCTCTTGAAAACACCAGTGTCGTATAGATTAACAGCCGTCCGACAGGCAATGAGCTTTACCCACAGGTTTAATTTCGGAACGATGTGGACACGTCGGCAATAGGGGGCTCACAGTACCCCCTGAAAGAATTTTGCCGGTACCACAGAAAATTGTTAATCTGGCTTGTTAGTTTATCAAACACCCCTACGTACGCCTTCTGAAAAATGTTTAGTCCCCTAGCAAGATGAGCTGGCTATACAGAACTGAAGGTATATAACTGGAAAAAACATATTGCTACCAAGTAGCAAAAATTGACCACCCCAAGGGAGCAGACCGGCCCCAAACAGAAACCCAACGAAATTGTCCACACCCCTCCGTTACTAATTTTAGCGGTATAGTTCCCCCCATAAGTAACCCGTATCGCGGGAGCCGAAAACAACCAACTGTGCCAAATAGTTTTATTTGGTTATCAGGTTTGGTCATACAACCGCCATATACTTCACCGTTGGAAACTGTTAACAACGCTGATTTAGACCATATTGGCACATGGCCCCTATCCTCATGTGTGTAGCACGTATCATCAGTTGGTGATAGGTCTTGTACCTTTCGAGCCAGCACGTGATAAGGTTCGAAATACTGCACAATGTTTGCATTTGATTGGTTCTACTTGTGTACAAATTGTTTGATCCACAAATGCAGTTGGTCAGTTTGAAAACTTATTGCTAACTGATGATAGATGCTATTCGCATTTGACAATACGAGCCCTTGTCTTTAAAACATACTATATTTTTAATAATTTTAATTCAAAATTTGATATTATATATAGGATCGATCTAAAGCTTTATTTTAGGACAAGTTCTTATTGGTAAGGGATTTCGGGATACTTTCATCGATGTAAACCTGGTTTGTCACATTAACCAACAAATCTGTCGCACAATTTGATTAAACCAGAGATTAGGAAAAACGAAACAATGACAGATGCCAGATTCAATTTTTTTCTGGTTTTCAGGTTGGTTTTTGGTAAAATGTGTTCGTAAAAATCGTTTCATTTTCTAATTTGGTTAAAAAAATTTTGCAAGATCTTTGGATCCATGTAAAGATCAGGGGCGGAACGTTGGAACGAGAAAAGAGTAAGCTTAAGCTTCAGACTAATTTGTTTGCTTGTCTTCGGTTTAGGTTTAGGCTTAGGGTTAGGAATACGCTCATTCTTACGCTTAGGGTTAGGTTTAGGCTTAGGCTTAGGGGTTTAGGAATATGCGTACACGTAGATCAACTTGTGAAGTTCTCCCATGCCCCGGCTGAAATTTTGCCTACCACCTGTCTAACAAGTTGTGCTGGCTATGGACCCAAACCCGTAGCCAGCTCACCTTGCTCGGGTGGGGTAAATGTTTTTAAGGCAGGGGTATACAAAGGTTTCTGATGACTTACAAGCACGGTTGACAGTTTCCTAGGTCAAAATTCCCCTCTCTCTGGCTACGAGCCCGTATGGGCCCGATGTGGTTTCGGGTTTGTGTGTGGGACGCAAACACATACAAGCCAGTTTCCGTCTAACTTGATGTAAGCATATGCTTTTATAATGGCAAAGTTGCGTTTTCGTCGACTTTCAGGTTTTCGGTCTAATTTTCAGAAACCCATTCCAGGTTTTGTTTGTTGATTTCGACCGGTACCAGGAGTATTCGTGTGTCGTTAATTCGTTGTTTTGGCACAGATAAACATTTATAGACCAGATTCTCAGGGGCGCGGTTCCAGCCGAACCGCGGGCGGCACAAAACCCTGTCAGAAAATTTGTGCGATAAAATGATAAGGTCGCTTTGTTCACTTTACAAGGTTTCGCTTTTCTGAAACAATTGCGTTTGGATTCTCGCTCGCTTCACTTACAAGATTCGTTTCACTGTATACTGCTCGCTTCGCGTCAGAATATTTTTCGTGAGAAAAAACGTAAGATTCTTACTTTACAAATTTTTAGGTTTGTACCCTGACAGTTACGATCGCTTACTCGCACGGTATACAGACCAAAATAAACACCTGTCAACGCTTGAGTTAAACGTGCCCTGGTTTTAGGTCCACGGCTTCCCTTCGACTGATCGGTCACCGGTATGATCCGCCAAAACCCTCCCGTATCCGATATTTGATCGACGTCCTAGATGTATTTTGGTCGCGGCCCTGCCGAAACTTGCAGTTTTCAACCGGGCCGGCCCGCAGCCAAGCGGGGACCTACCAGGGGGGTGGTTCAGCTCCCTTCCCCTGGAATCATTTTGGCTCCCCCTAGAAAATTGTTAACCTTGCATGGAAGTCACTAAAAACCCATGAATTGCCGCTCCTAAAAATTTTAGCCCCCCCCCCAGTATGGTGAGCTGGCTACGGGCCTGTTTTCAACAGGATTACTGGTGTGGGTCGCCTAAGCTTTTTTATATATAAAACTGCCATAACAATTAATCGCTTTCGTTCATATTCCAGTGTAATAAAACTAAGGTTTGAATTAACAATTCGCAAATTTTCAACAGTTGTCCAAACATCAGTTGAATTCATTTGAGTGATACCCAGTGGACGGATCGAGATGAGGGAGCATGGGGGGTCACCACGCGTTTGGCTCAACCCCCCTTATTTTGAGGATACATTTCGCTTGCAGTTAAAAAAATATGTAAACCAATTAATTCATTATTAATCCGTGGTACGTAGAGAATGAATGTACCCAGTTGCATACTCTTGTCACTATGCCTTAAGCTCAAGTTAACTGTGAGGTTCAAGTTTTGAGTACTACCCCTCAAAATCAGGGGGGTCGGAAAATAATGCAACGCGTGCTGGTACATTTTGTTCCATGCACAACCCGAGTAGTTGCCCACTCTTGTCGAAGGATGATCATCCACTCTTGGTAATACCTACAAATCGATTTAATTACTATTCTGTCAGACAACCATGAGACAAGAATAAAATGTTCACTGCCTCAGGTGTTTTTCTAAGGTCTCATGATTGGATTTGATTATTTTATTTTTAGTTTTTTATTTGTTTCTGAAAATATTAAATTTTCCACAATCTCTGACGGAGATTAAATTTTATAAACAATAAACATGTACCGGAATGCGTCAAACGTTTGTAGACAAAATGTGTATTATCATTTATAAGAGCGAATTATGATTCAATCCCATCAGTGCCGGAGCAGACAGGGGTGGGCGCTCCTCCCAAATTCCAGGGTGGGAACCCCCCAACCTCGCGAGCGAAGCGAGCAATAAGCCAGACGCATTTTAAAACTTAAGCGGTTTCTGTTTCAACCGGTTAGGGTAGGGGCCGCCTTTAGGGGTGGGCCCGCCAAAATGGGGGACATGAGGGGTGGCTGCTACGGCCCTGGCATCCCATAGCCGATAGATCCTTGGTCAATCGCGCTTTACCATTGAACCACGCTGCCTCACAATCAGCTGCAACACATCCGAAACAAGATATATGCAGTCAGTTGTATTTTTACTTCTTATACCGTGGCTCAAGCTTACGGACTAATTTAGCAAAATCAGGACGAATCAAAACTAGCTAGCTAAGTAATTTATAGCTTAATATGTTGGTTGCTTGCGGATTACAGATCCTCGTTTACGGATCCCATAGGAATCTTTGCGGTTAATTCTAAGTCAAGCAGTACCATATAGACCCCATCAGGAAAATTTTGCTGCAGATGCAGTGAGTCTCGTACCCTTGATGTACGTGTAATGCTGACATTTTCAACAGTGCAAAGGACAGAGGTAATGCCTTCGTGGATCTCAGCTTAGATAGCATCCAGAACTTCAGACCTTTTAACTAAGCAGCTGGAAAAGCGGGTCATGGATGATTTCGAAATAGCGGCCCATGGATCCTTAGGCAGACGCTCTACCACTGCGCCACACGCAGGCCGTCTCTTACAGCCGTAAAATCCAGATCTAAAACTAAAAATAGGTCAACCCGAATGCATTTGGTGGTTTCTATTTACAGGTTTTCGACCGCTACAGCGGTCACAAAATCCACATACCGGATCCACAAAAAGCGAAACCCTCTAGAGATATTGTAGCAGCCATATCGGATGATAAATTACACCTTTTTCAACCAAAACCAGCAAATGCTTAATAGCTTCAAAGCGGCAACTAAACAAAATTGTTCTACATAGGGTCATCCGTGACATGTAAATATAGCAGTGAAAGATACCTCGTGAGCAGAGCATAAACAAACCACAGTTTCATTACCTGAATCTTAATCCAAAATTTCGGTTTTGATTCGTCTGTCGGGTCGTCATCATGGCATAGTCTGGCAATCCCGTTTTTGTCTTTGCCAGTAAATCAAAAAATTGTTTTGAACCCAAAATCCAACGGCCGCTTTAAATCAAGGAATAATGCAAACCTGGTTCATAAAACTGGTTAAATGTTTAGTTTTCGTCCTTGGTGTATTAAACAGGTTGTTGCTGAGATGAGAAATTGGTTTGTGAAGTTTAGGTTTAGTAATTTATTTCAAATATACCGAGCCGCAAGCGGTGTACCATAGTGAAAAAACGTTGCGAGCATAGCGAGCGAAAAGACAACAACAATTTTAGTATTAAATCTTAATACAAAATTTTTGGATTTGAACCCGGTTGACGAACCAGGTTTTGGGTTCTCGTCTTGGGCCAAACTAGTGTTTGGTTATAGCTGGTTTAGTCGACTATGACGCTAGTGGTTTGTCTCTAGAGTGTAGTTGGGGCGATAGAATAATGCTCGTAGGTACAGGGTTGGAGTGTGACAAGGGTTATTTTTAAATTTTAGCTGTAAACAAATTTTGACCATAATTTGTTTGTTATTCATATTTTAGTATTATCAAGAGTGCATGATACAAGAGTGTGCAATTCTTTGCGTTCCGCATGGAACAAAATGTACCACCGGGCGTTGCGTTTTTTTGACCAACACCTCTTTGTTAGAGGGGGTCGCTCTCACATGCAATGACCCTATATTAAATTATAAACGAAGCAATTTGTTACCGGATACCTAAAAGTGTCATGGTTCACAGCGGTTGTACTCCCCTCTAAATAAACGGGGTGTAGGCCAAAAACGCAACGTGTGCCTGGTACATTTTTGTCTTCACAGAATGTATCCAGTTGCATACTCTTGTTAAAGTATACACCATCCCCTCTTGATATTAATATATTCCAGCCAGCATTCAATGAAATTTTCAAATTTCATATTTCGAACAAAGTTGAAATTTTTAAATTATTATTTTTGTATTTTTAAACAATAATCGAAACATGAACCTCTTTGTTACACTCGTTGGTTTTATTAATATTCAAATATAACAGATACCTATCAAATGCTATACATTTAGTTCTTTATAGACAATTTTGCATATTACATGGTTGAAAATGTTGAAAATTGCAATACAATAAACAACGTTAATACTCCCACAACCCGGGTGTGGAACCCCTGGGTAGTCGCGGATCCAGAAACTTGTGACGAGATGGCGGGCTTGCAAAACCTAATATGAAACGCAATTTTTACTGTATGCAATAATATTTGCCAATTTTCTGAGGAGAAAAATTGTAAGATAGGAACCTTGCCATTTTAATGCCACAAAATTTTTTTGTGACGGGTCGCGTTGCCCCCCTTGGACCCGTACAGTGCGCCTGGGACTAATTCGAAGTATTGTAAAATATCCCTAGCGGGGGGGTGGTTGAATTAGACAGCTTAGCGAAGAAGAATATTGATCTACCGACAACTGTAATTGATTACTGTCGAAGCATAATTTTTCGCTTACGAAAACTTTATTTCTCGGCAATAAATTACAGTTTTTGTTTAATTCGCCATGTACGTTTACTGCATACGTGCAGTTACGAAATATTTTTTATTTTCATTGTTCAAATTTTGACTAATGCGTAAAAGACTTTTTAGTGTTATTTTAACTTGTAAATTTTGTTTTAAGTTCAGTGGCAGATTATTACAAATTTTGGCCCATGTTACTTTAAGGGGCGTCCAGGTTTCAGGTGGGTCTATAAAAGAGTGGGTTTAGATTCGAGATTAAAATTTTTTGCTTAGGCTTACGTTTAGGCTTAAGCTTAGCCTTAGAAACACATTTTTGCAACGCTTAGGCTTAGACTTAGGCTTAGGCTTAGAAAGTCATTTTTACAACGTTTAGGCTTAGGTTAGGCGTAGGCTTAGAAACACATTTTTGCAACGCTTAGGCTTAGACTTAGGCTTAGGCTTAGAAAGTCATTTTTACAACGTTTAGGCTTAGGTTAGGCGTAGGCTTAGAAACACATTTTTGCAACGCTTAGGCTTAGACTTAGGCTTAGGCTTAGAAACACATTTTTGCAATGCTTAGGCTTAGACTTAGGCTTAGGCTTAGAAACACATTTTTGCAACGCTTAGGCTTAGGTTTAGGCTTATGGGAACACGCAGAATTTACTGTTACACCCCTTAAAGTAACATTGGCCCAAATTTGAACTGTATGCAGCTTACAAGCGAAGCGAACGAGAAACCAAATCGCACGCTATCGTAGCGTAAAGCGTAAACATTAAAATAAGATGAAAATTTTAAGATTTTTTTTGTAAAAATTATTTCCTGATATCGGCTGACTTTTTGCATTTTTTTCGTCAAAAAGGTATGATTAACTGGACTTATGCCGGTAGCGAAAAAATATCTTAACTCGCAAAGCTGATCGGTTTTGTCGGCGCAGAGGGTCTCAGGTACTCATGGCACTGTTAGGAAATGGGTGGGTGGTAGCTGTAACACTGTCCACCAACCACCCTTCTAATTCCACACCCCTGCTGTCGTTAATTTTATAGCAAAACTAAAATTACTATACTCGAAACGTTTTACGACCCAACGAAATCAATACATCATGTACCCAATGTCTGAGTGCCACGTAGAATTTCCGTTTTGATTTTTCGTTCGAAACCTGGTTTAAACTGGCTAAATCATAAACCAGAGTTGTCGCAATTTGGTTTGTTTCATTAATCCAGTCGCATGCAGTTTAATAGTCGAGGGTCCAAAATTTTAAAATGTTCCGTAAAATTAGTATTTTTTAAATTTAATTATCAATTTAAAACACTAATTTATTTAACCAGGTCGAAAACTAGTTTTTTGAAACTTGGATTCGTCGCCCCATACTCTCTAAAAGCTTAAACTAGCTTGACTTAAGCTTAAGCTAATCAGTAGTGTTAAACTAACTTTCTAGAATAACTGAACTAACGGGTAGGTTTACACTTAAACTAATTTAAAATCTCACATATTTTTAGTTTAAGCTAAACTTACTGAACTCTTTGATACGCATAATTTCTGGGCTGCAATTGTTACTTAAAACTAAAAATACGTTTACTTAAACTCGTGTTAAACTTAAAAATATGTTAAGTAAAACTTAGAATTCTAGTTTGTTAGTCCGTCCAGCCATTTTAGTTTTACTTAAACTAACATTCAAGTTTAGTTAAGCTATAATTTAAGTTTAAATTTTAAGAGAGTACAAGCTCCGAGTTCAGAACACACTAGAAAAACGTTGATATTAGGAGCAATTAACGAGTGAAGTATACTGCACCTGATGTTTTATGAAAATTTAAATGAATTCTCTATCGCGAAAATGTTCCCCCCACTTCGATTTCCTGACTTTTCAATTAATAATTCCTTTATGTTGTACTGAGTCCCTAAATTAATTTCAACTATTTTACTTTTATTGCAGTATAATTGAAATTATAGCATTTTCGTAATAATTTTCAAATCATTCATCATAAATGTTTTGGGCAAAACTTGTTATCCGTATACCACTGCGGATTCGAAACTAACGAAATAGGAATGTTATAAAATCCAGGGCCAAAAAATTTTTGGCCAATGTTACTTTAAGGGGCGTAACAGTAGATTAAGCGTATTCTTAAGCACCTAAGCCTAAGCCTAGGTGTTGCAAAAATGTGTTCCTATTCCTAAGCCTAAGTCTAAGCCTAAGCCTAAGCAAAAAAATTGTAATCTAGAATGCAAACCCACTCTTTTATATACCCACCAGAAACCTGGATTCCCCTTAAAGTAACAACAGCCTTTGGCCACCGTCTGGTTCAAAATGTTCCCATTGACGAGAGCGGTTTGCCAACTTTTACTCACGAAAAGCATATTTGTAGAGAAAATTACAAGTTTTCTACTGGTTTGGCTTTATTTAGGTTGTTTTCTTAATGAAAACAACATTTGCTAAACAGGTGCGTGATGCATCGCAAATACTACAATCAACTCCCATTGAAAAATTTCCAAACCGATTTCATTCATAGGTTTTTTATGAATGAAATAATTTAAGTTGAATTTTATGGTTTGAATGTCGAGTTTATGTTTATTTACACAAAATCTATGCGTAGAAGAAATTGGTACTGGTTGCAGGGGCGGACCCAGGAAAAAATTTGACCAGAGGTTTGAATATATTCATGGTATAGATTCAGGACGGTACAAAGCTTACCTTGTTGGGGGTGCTAAAAATTTTCAGGAGGGGCATACAAGAGTTTTCGTTGACTTACAAGCAAGGTTAGAAATTTTTAGGGGCCAAAATTTTTGTGAGGGGCTAAGCACCCCACTCGGCTACGGTCCTGGAGGTCACGCACTGCTCCAATTTATTTTGCCTTGCGGAATCTAAAGTTTGGGCACAAGCTCGAACCCGGCGCGGATAGGCCCGCATAGGCCCGCTGGACCACACCGTTCGGGCCGGGCCCGCTTTGGCCCGTGAGCCCAACATTTGGGCTCGGGCTCGGCCATGGACCGCAGGCCTTGGCCTGCGCCGGATCCAACCCTGATCTGTGGGCGGGAAGGAGGCTCAGAGACCCTGGAAGAATTTTGCCCACCCTAGAAAATTTTTAACCTTGCTTGTAAGTCACCGAAAACCCTTGAATACCCTCCTGAAAAATTTGAGCCCCGTTTAGCAAGGTGAGCTGACGACGAACCTGTCTTGAATTCGTCAGTGTTTGCCCGATAGACTCGATGGCCAGTCTACCGGTTTATTCTGGGTTGTTTTTGCTTCTACTTCAACACTGCTTCACTTGTATTATTTGTTGATTCAGTTGCCAAATTTATCTTGGTTTGACCAGTTTGTCAAAATAACAAAATTAGGTTTCATAATATAGTTTGCAGGAAAGAGTATTAAATTTAGCCAGATTACGCAACTGGCGTACCAGATTCAAAGCTGCTTGCGGTATCTTAGCTAAAATTAATTTGAAAAATGGGTTTTTTTATAAACTTTGCCTAATTTGGTTTTTTTTTTCCAGTTGAACATTCTTACATGTCGTGGTCACTTAGACTTGAATTGTGTAACAAACGTCAACGATTCGAATCGCATGTGCGCTGTCCTATTGGGATGGACGGCCAAAAGCGAGTGTCCCAATAAAATGTTTCACAGCTCTATAACTTCGTGGTCCGCGTGAAAAAATTCTACTTCGGCACGATGGTGACCGTCAAGAGTCGGAGCCCTACCCCCCAAATTGGGGATTGATGTGCGCTTTTGCTGACCCTGCGTTTCAGATTGATATATGTAATCCATATCGTTTGAGCTATTATTTCTTAGGACTACGCGGCAGGGTTGTTTTTCCCGGAAAAAATTATGACCGAAAAAAGAATTTTTTTCCAGCACCCAAATTCGCGTGTAATTCTGAATACGAGAACATTTGCTGGCACCAGGTTATTTATACGTTAAATAGTATATATCGCACTGTGTTTAACAATTGCAACACGTATACATAGTACTAAATCACCACAAGACGTGAGAGCCCCTCGGGCTCGAGCGTCAAGCTCCTATAGCTGAGTGGTGATGGTATACGCCTGCCACTTCAGTCACTGGAGTTCGAATCCTAGCATAAAAGTAGGTATCAGTGGAAATAGAAAATATTCATGTGAGAAAGGGTTAAGTATGATTTTGTGGTTTGAGCGTGAAGGTGCTCACGAATTACCGTTTCGCTCGCGCATTTTTGATAAGTGGTCGGTGTGGCCTAAGTAGGCGGTATGAGTTAGTCGAGTCAGATCCGTTGCAGGGTTGTGCAGGGTAACGCCGTCACGCCGGGCGTGCAACCTAGGGTGCTAGCTACTAGCTAGGGCGCTTCGGCTCAGGACGTTCAGTTGAAATCTCTAGCTTTAGTTGAGCTGTCTTGGGGCTGGGTGAAGTTGCTCGTTCCCGAGCGCATGTACGGCTTGGAGTGGGTTGAGCTGGGAAGTGCTGCATATTTTCCGGATCCTCGTAATTCCCTGTGTATCGCGACCACTGGATAGACCTACCCCAGTCACGGGCCTAGCATGATGCACCGTGTTCGATCAATTTTCACTCGCAGCAGCAGAAAGTTGCCGAAGGCAGGCGGCGCTCATAACTCTCTCGCTTATATGTGTGAATTTTTCGTGTTCGTATTTCATTGTACGCTCAAAGGTAATCGTGTAATTAAATTGAAAATAAAATCACGATGTATGCTAACAAGTTCATTGTCATTAAAAGCAACAAAATAAAGATAGGCAGCCAATAACCTTTACAGACCTGCAGGAGCCGAAATTCGGGTCTTTTCGGTTGTCTATCACCCAGCCGGCGTTTTTCCATAAATGTTTGTTGCATTGAAATTAGAGTTACACAAAAAATATTAAGTTTTCATGGCTAATTAAAATCATTTAAGCTCTGATATTTTATAAAGTGAAAACTAAAACACACAATAACATTTTCGTTAGCTTCGGCCGAGATTTGCTTCTAAATCTGCCGTTTTAATTATTTAACGCACATCAACAAATGGATTATAATTAATTAGTTACATGCGATGTCAGTGTTATCCAAATATTAAACTGAGTTATAGAAAAGGCGTTTTTAATGTTTTTCATATACGCGAGTCATTTTATTTCAAAAGACACTAAATATTCGGGTTAATTAACGTTTTGGGTTAGATAAACCAGAAAATACTATTCAAAACAATGGCGGATTCAACCAACAAGTAGCGCATGTCTTTTTTGGCAGGCCTGCCTTGTTGAAAGGTTATACAGTGCGTATTGGTGAGTTGAAGGGTAAAATAATTTCAAGCTAAACGGCTGAAACATTTGGCACTTAATAATCCTAGCATACGGGCGCGTAGCTGGAAAATAACCAGAGATGAAGTGACTCAGACACCCTAGACGAATTTTGCCTCTCTCCAGATAATTTTCAACCTTGCTTGTAAGTCAT
Source organism: Enoplolaimus lenunculus (assembly GCA_030248215.1). NCBI lineage: Eukaryota > Metazoa > Nematoda > Enoplea > Enoplida > Thoracostomopsidae > Enoplolaimus > Enoplolaimus lenunculus. The sequence continues at coordinate 14,205 of JASANG010001982.1, forward strand.
GAAAAACTCTTGTATTCTCGTGATGAGAAATGTTCAGCCCCGCATAGAAACGTGAGCTGGATATGGGTCTACCAAGATACCGGTAAAATTGGCAAGCAAATTTTCGATGTGGTGAAATTTCAACACAGAATGTACAATATTCCGCTAGAAAAATCAAGAATCACCATTCACCTTTTCTCACATGAATATTTTTCATTCTATCTGTGACTTACTTTTATGCTAGGACTCGAACCTAGGACACTGGAGTGGGAGGCGTTTACAGTAACCACTGAGCTATAGGAGCTTGACGCTCGACTCATCGATTTATGTATGAGTCCACGAAGCTTGCGCCGTTGAGTAAAATGATTTTAAATTTTTTGCTAACAAACAATCTACTCACAAGGAATGGCTCCGAAACTAATTTGGCGCTCGGCCAACAATTTGGGACTGCGCCAAATTAATTTTTGGGCCATAACTCGTGAATGGAATGTTTTGGTCGCGAAAATTTAACAACATTCAACACAGCGCCGCACGCTACGTCGAATCATATGCGAATAAATTTTAAATATTTTTGAAAAAATTTCGGTCCCTGATGCCCGAATATCGAACCATGGAATGGTTAGTACTTGTTATGAGTAGCTTCAATATGCAAAAATTTAAAACCGGTGGGATCAGTATGGCTATCTCCCCCGCCGGTCGGCACTGCTAATAAAATATGATTTTGCCAGATGTTTGACTATCTGCTTATGGTCGCTAAGAAATTAATCTTTAATCAAAAAATCTTGTGTTACAAAATTCGCTAAGTTCATGTAAACCAACTACATTTATTATGCTTTTTTTCACATGCGAAGCTTAATCTTTAGACTAATATTTTGTATGAGTTAGGCTTTTAGCCAAAGGGTAAGGTATAACCTCATTCTTACGCTTAGGCTTAGGTTTAAATATAAGCTTATTCTTATGTGTACGCACGCTTCAGGTCCGTAAACAGCTCGCCTTGCTAGGGGGTGAAATAATTTTCAAGATGGTCATTCAAGGGTTTTCAATGAGTTACAAGCAAGGTTGACAACTTTTTAGGGCGGCTTGGCTACGGGCCCGTTACACTTAGGCTTAGGCTTAGGCTTAGGCTTAGCAAAATGCTTATGCTATTGTTCCGGTTTAACGCCTTTCGATAAAACCAGCAAATGTTTAGATATTGTAATATTTACTATAAGCATTCATTAATACTGTCAATTTTAGAAACAAATAACGTTTCTTCCACCGAAAAATCTTGTCCACCACTTAGAACTATGGTTCACAGCATATTAGAATCAAGAGTGAATGATGCATACTAACAAGAGTATGCAACTGGGTACATTCTGTGTAGAAAAATCTACCCGGCACGCGTTGCATTTTTGCCTTACGCCCCCTTTATTTAGATGGGGGTACAACCTATGCGAACGATGCCACTTTATGTATCCGGCAACAAATTGCTCCGCTTGTAAATAAGTTTAGGGTTACTGCATATGACAGCGAACCACCTCTAAACAAGGGGGGTCGGCCAAAAACACAACGCCCGGTGGTACAGTTTTACATTTTATACCATGTGGAACCCAAAAAGTTGCACAATATGGTATCATGCACTTTTGTTTGAATTAACAATTAATTGTTTATATTGAGTTTCTAACAGTTTTAAACCTGAACTACAAAAAATAGTGAGTCAAATTGGCTCGCTCCAAAATATGCTCTACGGGACTACACAAACTGAGTCAAATTCGGCTTCGCCAGAGTCAAATGTGCGACTCAGTGAGTTGAATGTGTCTCTGGTGGAGTTAAATTTTGACACAATTTGTGTAGTCCCGTAGAGCCTATTTCGCAGTGAGTCAATTTGACTAACCATTTTTTGCAGTGTAGCATTACAGTTGCACTTGTACATAACCTAAACCATATATTTACGTTTGATTCTGTAATTCCTTGCGCGTTATCCTGTGACGTTGCAAAGGTTAGGCAACACAGTTGGCCTAAAAACGTAGCGAATTATTTTGCAATAATTAGGTTTGCAAATTTTACTACATATTTTTAACCTGATTGCACCAATATGTAGCTTTAGTATACCAGCTCATAGGACAATGGATATGTTTTCCGAAACGTTCCACGAAGAATTATAAATTACCTTTTTTTATAACCAAAATCAAACTTACAGTTCGAATAATTTTTTAACGATTTCTTAAAATTTTATTCAACGAACCAAAATTTTCCCACAAGGCGCCGCTCAGGTCCGCTACAACAAAATATTGACCTCCTAAAGACATTGTTGCCCTTTCTGTGAAATATGTGAAATCCCGCATACCCTCATCAATTTTTTTGGCTTCTCTGTAGTAATTTTCAGCCGGCTACAAATCTGCTTTTACACATTTTCCCCTAAAGCAAAATACAGCTTTTTCCACTATACTTCTATATATATTATATTATATATTATATATATATGCATATATAATATATATATTCAGAAAACACAGGCTTTGACTTAAGATAACCATCATCTAAAGCTTTTCTAAACCAGCAGAAACGGTACATTTGGCCTGCACCTAATTCTCCAGAACCAAACGACAATTTAAGCTCTCTCTCATTTTTATGGCGTGCTTTTCATGGTTTGCTACAAAGCTGAAAAAATGTCTGCATCTTAAAATTATACAAAATTATACAAAATTAGGCTATTGTAAAGAACAGGGGTGATACAGTATTGTATGCATATTCCTAACCGTAAGCCTAAGCCTAAGCGTAAGACTGAGCATATTCCTAAGCCTTAGCCTAAGCCCAAGCCAGACAAAAAAATTAGTCTAAAGCTTAAGTGTACCCTATTCTAATCCTACAGAAAAACGTTCCGCCCCTGATCTTTACATTGGTCCAAATTTAGGTTATTTTTGTGGGTTTTCAAAAAGCCTCTGGCTTATGTTTATTTGTGTTTATTGTTGTTTTCCATGGTGTATGTCAAAGGCCTTCGTGGGTTCAAATCAGCGGCGTATCTAAACATTTTTAACCAGAACTGGCTAGACGCTAACCGCAATTTTAGCCCTAAATCTTAACGCATAATTTAGGCTGTGATCCTTTGTTACTCAAACGGTCTCCGTAGACCAGCCGACAATTCCATTTGGTGTAAAAATAGAGTTTGCTCACTTTCAAATATTACTCTATACTCGAGTTAAGGGTTGTTTACGTATTTGATCAATGATTTCAAAGCGCTGCCTGGTGTGTTTTGGTTTTGTTATATGGGACACAGAGAACTTAGGAAAACAATATTTGAAGGTTTTTGCTACTTCCGGTCTTTATCAATTGAAACATAACCAGGCTCAAAGGAACCAGCTCAACGTGCTAGCGCTGGGGTATTGTGACTCTTTCAGTTTTGACGGTGTAAAAACAAAACATTATTATTTAAAAACACGACATATCTCCTGCTTTTCATTTTCCTTCCAACTGTTTTTTCAGCTTTTTTAATTTTAGTATCAATTTTTTCTTTCAATCAAATCTTTACATGAGGGTCAAGATAACTTTACGATTCAGGCAGAGTGCTTCGCTCTGATATGTCTCATTTTAGCGTTGAATTTTTTTAATTTTTGCTTATCAAATGTTTAAATTTTGTCAGGTAATGTCATATTTATTGGGTATTAACCCCTTCTCACATTGAGTTGCCTGTAGGCAACTAAGCGCAGTGTATATACGTTAAATAGTATATATCGCACTGTGTTTGATGGTATACGCCTCCCACTCCAGTCACCGGAGTTCGAATCCGCGCATAAAAGTAGGTCTCAGGGAAAATAGAAAATATTCATGTGAGAAAGGGTTAAGCGAAAAATTTTCAGTTTACTATCTGTAACCCCTTCTCACATTGAGTTGCCTGTAGGCAACTAAGCGCACTGTATATACGTTAAATAGTATATATCGCACCGTGTTTAACAATAGCAACACGTATACATAGTACTAAATCACCACAAGACGTGAGAGCCCACGGACTCGAGCGTCAAGCTCCTATAGCTGAGTGGTGATGGTATACGCCTCCCACTCCAGTCACCGGAGTTCGAATCCTAGCATAAAAGTAGGTCTCAGGGGAAATAGAAAATATTCATGTGAGAAAGGGTTAATTGATTTAAAAATTCAGCGACGTTTTAAAATTAGTAATTTCGCATAAGTTGCCGGTGTAGAATATAATTATGACTCTTGCTATAAATTCCGCTTATATATGGATAGATATACAGGGCCGGAGCAGCCACCCCCCACACCCCTAATTTGGGGGCAACCCGCCCCTAAAGGGTCCTCACCCTAACCGGTTGAAACAAAAACCGGTTCAATTTTAAAATGCGCCTTGGTTCTCGCTCGCGAGTTTGGGGGCCCCCACGTTGGAATATGGGGTGAGCCCACATCCCTGCCTAGCACCGGCACTGTAGATATATACTATATAATGAAATATATACAGTATTTTATTAGCTATGATTAGTTAGTTGAAATTTCTATTAGACCAACAATCCAGTAGCCAGCGCACCTTGCTAGGACGGCTAGCGGTAGGTAAACATTTATCAGAAAGGGCATACAACTATTTTTGATGACTTACAAACAAGGTTAAAACTTTTCTAGAGGTGTGCAAAACTCTACGGGGGGTTGAGTGTCCCTAGCTCCCTCTGGCTATGCGCCCGTGGACCAAACAACTTTGACGGACGGCGACTATCGTGACAGTCCGAAGTAACTAAAAAACAAATTAATGTTTCTGAGAATTGCGTTTTTGCACGAGATAGCAAGTTCTTAAAGTATATATAGATTCAGCTTTTAATGCTATAACTGTAATGTTTTTTACGGTAGTCACCCTTGGCGTGTCATTAACAAGCCTCTTTATATCCATCATAAATGAAAAAATTTGCAATACGAGCAAATTCTATTAACGGAAACGGAAACGGATAATGATCGAAATAAACGGAAACGGAAAACAGCCAGTTTTTTTAACTTTTTAACTATTAATTTACTTTTAAACCAAGATAACCAAACATGGCAGATTTTATATGTAGAACATTTCGTTGATTACAGATGACTTCATCTCGAAATTGAGGGCCATTTTATAGAACAGGGCCGGAACAGTTGTATAAGCATATTCCTAAGCCTAAACCTAACCGTAAAACTGAGCTTACACCTAATCCTATGCGTACACAAAAAGTTAGTCAAAGCTTAAACTTAATTTATTGCAGTCCCACACAAAAACGTTCCGCCCCCGAGGCCAAATTAACAATTAGCTTTGAGCGCCTATATGCGTTTGTCTAATTTACACGTGAGATCAAATATATTTCCATGAAACAAGGGGGGTTACTAAAATATTTTAAAAAGCAATGACCCCACATGCTGTGCTGGATTCGTACTCATGCCGTGCCTGGTGGGTAGAGTTTATCTTTTTGTAACTCACTTTTGTTAATACGCGAGAAGCAATCAAATTAATAGCCTGATGCATACTGTAATATTATGTAATGTACCTGGTTGACTGGACAAAGCAGCCACTTTACTTGAAGGATACATACCCACCGGCAAGTATGTTCCATGGGACGCAGCCCGACTGACTCTGCCCCGGGGGGTCGAGTTAGCAATATATGGGCAGGGATATTAAGCAAAACATAAATTGACACTATTATGTTGCTACTGCAGCAGTAATTTCTTCTTAGCTAAGTACCTCTTGGGCATGCCAACAAAATATTGCGATAGAACTCGGCACAGGTTGCAGAATATAACTATGTTGTCTCGTTAGAACATAGGCTTTTATATGCGTTTTCTTATCATGAGTATTTCTAAATTAACCCATTATTCTTTTTGTTGTTATTTTAAGATTTTACGGCCATATGTGTGCGGTCAGAGAGTGTTGAAGCATATATAGCAACAGCAACAAAATTTTGCCGGAACAGGAACAGTAATTGAATTTTTATGCAGAAAGTGGAACAGGAACAAGAATCGGAATTTGAAAATAATTTTCATCACCGAATTACGGTTGGACTTTTTACAAAAGTTGCCAACAAATGGCTTCAGAGAATTTTCAGCTATTTCATCAGTAACTTTTGCAAAAACGCATCAGGAACAATTTTTAGCAACAAAATTCAACTGGGTACAAAAACACTAATTTTGACATAAATTTTTCAAAGACAAAGTTTCCAATATTTAAATGATTATAAATAATTTGCCACCAAACCGTTCTTATTCGGGTCACTACAGTATGTATATTATACACATAATATATTATATATTTATATAATATATAATAATTTTATGAATAGAATATATATTTATGCTTCAATGACGTAGACAAAGTAGAAAATATAGAAGTAGGAATCTAAATCACGTAACAATATAGTTACAGGAAACGTGACACTGTAGTTTGCCAGCTAACATACAAGTCGCAGCTGTGGTTAGGCTTCACTTTGCATCACATGAAGCATCTTTAATAACCTGTTTAGCTTGTCGAAATGTCAACACGTGCGATTAGCGTACGTTCAAGCGGTCGAATTGGCTTACTCCTAAGCTGTTTGTGTCATTCCCAGTACTAATTTTGCAAGCTAAAATACAAGGGCACAAGACCAAGAAGTAATGACAAAAAATTTCTCGTTCGAAAATTTAAGAAAAATTGGCATATTATTTTAACTTATTTTTCTAAAACAGTCTGAGCGTGTATTGCCAAAATTTTCATTTTGTGCCATACTTCGTAATTTATTATATGTACGTTTCCAGCTACTACATTTGTCGCCGATTTCATTATTCTCAATAGCAGGGTTTCAATCGGAAGTAAATTTTGTCAGAAGCGGAATCGGAATTGGAATCAATTTTTTTGCCGGAACTGGAATTGCAATGGGAATCGGAATTTAAGTTTTAGTAATTATGTCAAAAATTACAGTAAAAAAATGTTTGCATATAGCTGACTGTATTAGCGATCTACTAACCTGTAAATTACGATAAATGGGGGCCTGCCAGTTCTACCGGGTGTTGCGTTTTTGGTTGACCCCCTTTATTATAAAGGGGGTCGCTATCACATACAATACCCATGAATTAAACTATATATAAGCGTATGTATTTTTGATGCCACATGTATAAAGTGTCATGGTTAACACAGGTTGTACACCCCTCTAAATAAAGGGCGTCGGTCGAAATCGCAACGCATTCCAGGTAAATTTTGTACTATGCTGAACCTAAAAGTGTTGCATACTCTTGTATCATGCACTCTTGATTTGGACAATTTCATGTTTTTATGTTTGCTCGAAAGTCATTTTTCAATCTTGCAACGTTTTCGACTCATGTAAGCTACATCCTTTAACCATTGATTTATACCAACAATAAGAGTAGTAAATTAAGCATAGGACCACATGAAATCGTATTCGGGTCCCTTAGCGAGCAGAGGACCAAGGTCTGAGCCCCCATTGTATAAATTTGTGGGATCCACTTAAAAAGTTTTAACCTCGCTTGTAAGTCTTGTTCAATTCTTGTATAACCCTCTTGATAAATTACTAACCGTTCCGTAGTATGGTGATTATAGGGAATGTGTCTAATCTTGTTGGCATGCCCCGGTATGCACACTGAAAGATTAATGGCATGGTTCATGTTTTAGAACATAAAACCCATATTTTTTCGACATATGAGAAGTATCTAACCTCAGCATATAACCAGAGAGTCCAACGGGGACTTTGAGCTTCCTGCATCAATTGTAACCCGCCCCAGAACGGTGTCAGTCCTGTAGGGATATTAGCGGATCCGTGAATCCGCTAAGTTTGAAATATTTCTGGCAAAACCCGAGAGATGTTAAATTCTGGCGTATCTGGCCTTAAGCCACCAGCTTATGGACCTTTGGAGCCGTACAGAGTGCTTACCGCTGAGATTCGAGTGTGTAACTCCCGGGTATGATAATTCCCATTCATGAATTTTGATGGTTTCAAAATTTACATCGAATAGTTCGAGGGGTGAACACAACCGGGCCGCGTGAACAGGCGGGGGTTCCCCTCCTGCAATATTTTTTTGAGCTTCCACATATTAATGTGTTTAGCTGGCTCCATATGCCTGGCTGAACCAAAATAATGTGACAGTCGGTAAAGTTTATTAGCATAATTTTGAGTACACGAGACCGCTTTTTATGTAAAGTAGTACAACCATAGCATATACTTTGGATTGCTTTATGCTATGTTGAACGTATGATGTTGTTGATATATTTGGGATATATTTTTCCAATACCGGTGGTTAACTGCCGAGAGCAGGTGCTGAGAAGACAGAGCTAACGACTCGCGCAGAAGCCGGTTCGAAACGATATTTTGGTGTGGACATTGGCTGGATTTCTGAAATCTTATTTATTTAAATTGTGATTAAGCAGGTACTACTTAACTCGTTGATTTAACAAGGTATGATCCACCATAAGTAGTAAGTAGTAAAGTTATTCAATCTCTTTTACGTTAACAATATTGGCCAATGTAAAGAACAGGGGCGGAACAGTATTACAAGCATACGAGCCTTTCGGGGGTGGGGCATTGTACCAAGTGCATGTCTCTATAAGCGATGGAGGGAATCATACTGGACGTGAGGAATGGACCTTCGGATTTAATGACCCATAATAACGGTTATTCTGGTTCTATATTTACAAACTATTTCATACGATAGACGCTTGACCAGTACGTTTTAGGTTCGGGCAAATTATTAATGCCAAGCCAACAGAGGTACCAGAGAGTTTCAGCCCCTATATAAACATTTTGGTCGCCCGTTTAAGAGTTTTAACCACGTCTGTTCCGTCTAAAATCGTTTGACCCCCGTGCACGTTTAAGCGAGGCCGCTAGCCATCTATAGTCGTCAACCCAGGGTTCCAACGGAATTTCGATCCCGGTTATCATTCCGACAAAGTATATGTTCCAATTCCGGCCAGAAATTATTATTCTTATGCCAGAATTCCGACATTTTCAGCACTGTGTTCAACTGTGCGAACAGTTTTAACTTGAAGACCTGGCGAAAAATAGTTGAAGCAAAACTTTTTTCTAATATGGACAGAGGTTCAGACTAAAGTTTATTCCGGTTGGAACCCTGTTTCAATCATAATATATATTTTTCCATTGAAGTTAATTCAATTTATTTTAATTAATTACGCCGGACAGCGCGGCATCTGTTTTCTGTATACAGCTTTACCTTAAACCACAAAGATAAAATGGTTCGAAAATATGGCCCATGTAAAGATCAGCGGCGGAACGTTTTTCTGTGTGACTAGAAAAGAGTATGTTTAAGCTTTAGACTATTTTTTTGCTTGGCTTTTAGGCTTTGGTTTTGTCTTAGGAATATGCTCATTCTTACGCTTATGCTTACGCTTAGGCTTAGGCTTAGGAATATGCTTATAATACCGTTGCGCCCCTGTTGTTTATATTGGCCGAAAATTTAGGCAAAGGCACAGTGGTGGAACCAGGAATTGAAGTTCACGCCAGATAAATTTCATTTAAAATTTCTTTACAAACGAGTGCAACCAGTGGGAAAATATTATATTTTGACCTCTGCCGATTAATTTTACAGCGCTTAAAAGCGCTGTTTTTGAGTGTTTTCCAAAATTTCAGCTAATATATCCGTTAACCTTTTGTTTTATACACCCGGTTCTGTTGTACCCATTTCAGCCACTCGTTCTACACACAATTTCCGGCTGTTTGTCGTAAATATTTCTCTAAAAAGTGTGGCATACCGCGGTGTCTGGGCCGCCCACCCAACAGAAAACTACCTCCCCCGCGTTCCAACGGACTGATAACAAAACGGTTTCGGGTCAATGCGGTTGTTGGTTTTGTTGAAAATAATTCGGTCTTTCTTATTTTAAAGGCAACTTTTTTCTTGAAATCTTGTACGTTTCTGTGACCTCTCATTAACGGGTTTGTTTTTACCAGACAGTCAGCCGTATTATGGGGCGGATAGATGGATGTGAACCAGTCAAGGATGGTACCCGCATTCCCGGATTGGACTATGGCAAGGGTGCCTGCCAAAATTCCAGGGTGGTGACCCCTTGAGATGATCAAAATATTTTTGTTTAACCCCTTCTCACATTGAGTTGCCTGTAGGCAACTCAGCGCAGTGTATATACGTTAAATAGTATATATCGCATCGTGTTTAACAATAGCAACACCTATACATAGTACTAAATCACCACAAGACGTGAGAGCCCCCTCGGGCTCGAGCGTCAAGCTCCTATAGCTGAGTGGTGTAGTCACTGGAGTTTGAATCATAGCATAAAAGTAGGTCTCAGGGGAAATAGAAAATATTCATGTGAGGAAGGGTTAAAATCACGTTAGGGTCGGAGGACACTCTTTTGGTGGGGTCCCTCCAAACGGGAGTATCAGGACGGAATGCTGGTCGGGCCCTTTGTGAACGGAAAATACAGTTTGACTCCTATTAAAAATTTCAGCTGATCCAAAATTTGTTTATTTCATCTTGTTAAACACAGTATGTGTACATCTGTCTAAACATTTTAGCGTTGTTTTTAGCAAATCAAGGAATTTGTTACAAGTTTCAAGTATATATTTTTCTTATTCAACGGTTGTTTGAGAGTGTCCGACCCCAGATTAGACTATTTTCGGTCAAGTATACCACGTTGCTGTATCGAGTAAATCATTGGTCAGAACCACAGCTTAAGTATTGCACGTTGCGTTATCGAGTAAATCATTGGTCAGAACCACAGCTTAAGTATTGCACGTTGCGTTATCGAGTAAATCATTGGTCAGAACCACAGCTTAAGTATTGCACGTTGCGTTATCGAGTAAATCATTGGTCAGAACCACAGCTTAAGTATTGCACGTTGCGTTTTCGAGTAAAACATTGGTGAGAACTACAGCTTAAGTATTGCACGTTGCGTTATCGAGTAAATCATTGGTCTGAACCACAGCTTAAAGACCAAAACAGCTTAAAGACCAAAATAGCCAATAGGCGCTTGTAAGATATACTGAAGAAACGGTTTGGCAGAGACAATTTGTAGTCTGGTCGAAACCAATATTTGGCTGCGATATTTTGTATAACCATCAGAGCCGGAACAGCCACTCCCCATACTTCGATTGTGGGCCCACCCTCAAAGAGCGGCCCCCACCCTAGGGCCACCACCCCAAAGAGCGGCCCCCACCCTAGGGCCACCACAGTGGAATGTTGGAAAGCTCCAAGCTGGCCTGCTCCGGCACTAATAGCCAATACGGAAAAAAGTAAATATTGCTGCTAAGATTGCATAATAAATATATATTAATTACATTTTAAAATTATGAATTACCACAGCATGCATTTGACGTTTAAATTAATTTGACAACTACAAAATATTAATTTCTCAATAGTTCAGCATTTTGCGGCATAAAGGCATTTTAAATTTTGAAATGAAAGTTTCACTTTATACTGGTCCATGTGTCAGTAACATTACCAAGACTACGCCAATTAGCGACTGCGAAAATGTCCACTTTAACGGTTCAACATATGTTTATTATTAATGGAAAATTAACCTTTTTTGGAGTTATAAAACAATTTTGGCAAATATTTTCACGACAAACTCGTCCCGCTACAACTCGTAATCCGAAATTGCATCGACTCGACAATTCGTCGCCCATCATCAACGGCGGATCCAGGAATTTCTGACGGGTGGGGGCAAATGTTAAGAAATGCAAAAATTGTAAGGTAGAAACTTTATCATTTTATCACCAAAAAATTTTCTGATGGGGAAAATTGTAAGGTAAACACCTTATCATTGTATCACAAAAAATTTCTGATGGAAAAATTAGGGACCTTATCTTTTTTTACAAAACATTTTCTAAGTGGACAAATTGGAAGGTAGGGACCTTGCAATTTAATCACAAAAATTCTGAGGGGGGCGCGTACGCCCTGCTGCCCCTCCGCCTCTGGATCCACTAGTACCCATCATTATGCTTAGGCTTACGTTTACGATTACGCTTAGAATTATGCTTCTATTTACGCTTGAGGACACTGTCGGGCAACAAGTTGTCGGGTGACAAATTATCGCAGACTCATGTAACTTATGGTTTTGTTTTACCTGTACCATTACCTGCAGACGAAACTCTTACAACGCATAAACGTTTTCGATAACATTTCGCTTAGATCACAATACTTGAAACAATCTTAATGATAACGGAGAAAACGCACAAACTATAGATCAAGGCCGGTCGGCTGGGCATGCTTTTATATACATAATTTTACAAGCATACATATTTCCACAGCTAAACGCAATATTCTAACCACAGCCATGGAACATCTTCCACGGTTTATTCTTTGGTTCGAAAGTTACAAGACCTATTACCAACTGGTGACAGGTGCTACATACATTTCAGAATACGGGTTCTGGTTGCAGCCATAGACGCCATTTTTCTACGCTCTGAGCCAGCAATTATAATTCTAATGAGAGTTTTGGCCAATGTAAAGAACAGGTGTGGAACAGTGTTATAAGCATAAACCTAAGCCTAAGCCTAATCCCAAGCCTATTAAGCGCAAGAATGAGTTTATTCCTAAGCCTAAGCCTAAGCCTAGCAAAAAACATTAGTTTAAAGCTTAAGCTTACTCTATTCTGTTCCAACAGAAAAACGTTCCGCCACTGATTGTTACATGGGCCATACAGTTTTACTACAACCAACATAAGCCGCATAATATATACTTATATATTAACCAAAAGGTATGATTATAGATTTGAAACCAGTTCCAAAAACTTTTATTGATTGGTCAAGTTCAACCAGACTTTTCGTTCAATTTGAATTTCTTGCCAAAATTAAGTTTACACAGTTTTGTTGTGTATTCAACGCAACGGTAAAGATTTTTTCAATTCAACATATTTTCCTGTATTTCCGTTTAAAGACCACATTATGTACATTGTTTAAGCCGAGTCAAAGCATTTTTTAATATATTAGTTTATACTCAATTAGAAATGTCACATTGACACTTTCTATCTGAAGGCGTAGTCGAGCGGTTTCAAGGGTCAAAATCACTCTGTCCACTGGTTATTTCTCATAAATTTTAAGTATTTTTTGAGTTAAGGAAACTTTCTACAATATAGAACCACGTTGGACGTGGACACAATTATGCATCGTTCACAATAAAAAGTGTCATTTTCCCACCGAAAACACTATACTTTAGGGTTAACACGTGTCAATTTTTTTTTAAAATTGTCATCCGTTCACCCTACCCTGACGTGTCACAGCCTTATCCTAATACGTGTCACACAGCATTTTGTACCACGCGTTAGGGTAAGGGTTAATGCAGTTTTTGCGTTACGGTAGTGTTAATTGTGACATTTTTGAAAATTGAAACGTGTTAAGCCCACATTATAATATTTTCGGTGGCAAAAGGAAATTTTTTATTGTGAACCATGCATTACAGCTACACTGCAAAAAATGGTGAGTTATATTGACTCTCTCCTAAATTGGCTTTTCCGGACTACACACACGGAGTCAAAATTCGACTCCGCCATACTCAAATTCGACTCAATGAATCGCTCAGTGAGTCGAGTTTGACTTAGGCGGAGTCGAATTTGACTCAGTTTGTGGATTCCGGAAATGTCTATTTCAGAGACAGTCAATTTGACTCACCATTTTTTGCAGTGTACGCTCTTGTTTTGCAACGGTTATATTTTTCACTTTTTATTAATGATTTAACGAATAGAAATTCATTTATGCATTTCACAAACTTCATAAATTCCGTACACCTTTGATAAAATAAAAGATACTCTTTTATATGAGCGATTTTAGTTTAATGTTATATACTGTAAACTTTTTTAATTGAACCCCTACAGACCTAATTATATGTCAGAACAAAACATTACCTAAATTCACTCAGTCAATCTCGTTAACTAAAATGGTTTCACATCCCTCCGTGGTCCTGTGAGAATTTGACAATTTTGAAAACTGATGTCTTCCATTTTTTGGTTGTTCCTGATACCTAAAAAAGAAATGTTGACTGAGACGTGTCAAATATATATAAATATGTAAATATCTATGTATAAATATTTATTATATGTAATGTATATATGTCGTAGCCCATGTCGTAAATTAGCCTAATTGCGAGTTGGGCTAGCCCTATCCTGAATGGGGCTCAGCCCTATTCTGGATTCGGCTAATCCACGGCGTAATTCGTTCTATACAAGAAGCGCACGCCTTGTGATTGCTTATCACCTTAATGCCATAATAATTACGATTGGCATTTGGAAATATTTCTTTTTTGATTGGCTAAGTAATCGCCACCTGTTGTTACCAAACAGTTTGTTTTACTTATTAAAGTGAAATCCAAGCAGCGTTACGACTATCAAATAACCAATCAGAAAACGCAGAGATTTATCAGACATAATTCCGTTTTGGACTAGCCCAATTTATCTATATATGTCATTCGTCGGTGCAATTTTTTTCAAAATTTTTTCAAAAATAACTTTTGCCAATAATTGTGCAAAACACCAAATTCACGTGTGACATGATCAGAAAAGGTCATGAGAGACCGAAACAAACAAGACATTAAAACGATTTGCTTTGGCAAACGCGATTAATAAAGGATAATGACTGAAACATTCCTGTTTGCCCTTATGCGCGCTGTAGGGTTAAATAACATTTTTGTGACTATACAACTTAATTTATTATATATATATACGTATATATACATATATACATATATATGTTATTATTATTACGAATTGGCTCTTATAATGTTGTAATACCCTTACCAATATTGGATTACATATGGCGGTATTTTGATTATCTTTTGTTAATATAAAACGGATTTTTATTAGTTTGAATTTATAGCACACGACTACAAAGTTGTATTAATGACTTATTATTAATATTTGAAATTATAGGATTTTATGCATATTTTGTAATCATTCAAAAATACTGCAACAGTTAACTTGTAGGACATCCAATCTAAGCTGCGAACGGTTGCGTAACAAATGGTAGCAATTGGTTGGAATTACAAAAACCAATGTTACTTTTTGGGTTGTCATCAATTGTTTGGAAATCTTTTTTGTTCAAAGAACAATATAAGTTATCAGATATCAACCAG
>JASANG010001873.1:0-29166 GCA_030248215.1 Enoplolaimus lenunculus
TGATCTAGGACATTGTGATATTTTCAACTGTGATATTACCCAGATCATACGAAAACGGTTAGCTGTGATACTTGACTGTGATAAAAACGCTTGTGAAAATATTACGTATTATTATTTGCTATAGCTGTGATAGGGAAGGTCCCAAATAATATAGCAAATAGGTTCGTAAGCTATCGTATCCAAAAATTGATATAAGATTTTCGGTATCGTGCGAATTTCTTCTGAATTCGCTGTCAAATTTGACACATACACCTATAATTAGCAAAATTCGGGCTTTTCGGAGACCATCGTGGTCACCATGTGAGCCAGGAATATATTAATAGACTGGGGTCTAAATATTAAGATTGTTAGAGGACTGGGCGAGTTCATCCAATTCCAGCCTTAACAGGGGTTTCGATCTCCGATTTAGCACTCAGAAGCCCGTCGAACTCGCTAATAAACAAGACTAGGGTTAAGCTTTAAAAACAAGTAAGATAACATATTAATACGAACAAGTAAGAATGCAACTTACGAATACCAACACGATTAGTTTTCAATACTTATGATTGAAAACTAAATAAAAACTAAGTTGAAATTAAATCTAAATTCCAAAAAGAAACTAAAGCAGCATTAATGCTGCATAAAGCAAACAATTCGAAAACAATTAGAATTCATTCTAATTTCCCGGAAAATTGTCACCACATAGAACAATACAAAACTACAGACTGACTGGCATCAATAAACAACAAAGATCATAAGAATTCCAATCTAGGATTAAAACAAGTTCTTCAGAGCAAAATACCAGCTATTTTGCTCTTACAATAATTT
This sequence comes from Enoplolaimus lenunculus, assembly GCA_030248215.1. Taxonomy (NCBI): domain Eukaryota; kingdom Metazoa; phylum Nematoda; class Enoplea; order Enoplida; family Thoracostomopsidae; genus Enoplolaimus; species Enoplolaimus lenunculus. The sequence continues at coordinate 808 of JASANG010001873.1, forward strand.
TCACTTAAAACTGGTTCTTAATCCAGATGGAAAATATTATCTCTCTTTTCTTTTACTTTATTCCAGATTTCCCTCTCAAAGAGGAAAACCAGTTTTTGTCTGCTAAGGTAACTATCCGGAAAATAACCTAAGTCCACGGGTGTGTCATTACCCGTCCATATTTCATAGTTTCATTACACGGTTATGTTTTTACCGCTCAGGCATCAGCGGTAGCAACCGCTCACAACCCTAACTGTGCCTTGAACATTCTTGTTTAAACATTCTTCTGTAATTTCTTAAAACCAGCCGTGCCACTGGTGAAGAGCTATCGGGTTCGTATCATCAGGATAGTATCAGATTGAAACGCGCACATACATCAAAATCAAGTAGTTAAGGCTCTATGGGTGATTGAGCATTGAAAGGCCGATGACTCAACTGAATTTTGAACAGCTTTTGGGTCACTCCAACATCCTCTGTAATGTAGCGTAGTCGAATCGGCATAATTGCAAATTACCACTGTCTGAACTACTGTTGGTATAGCAAAATTTAAGGTGTATTAAGTTACCACCACTTTGGAACTTTGTTATGAATGTAGACCATATTTGAAGTGCAATACGTACGTATATACTACGTACACTTGAATTCTAGTTGCTACCTATTTAATAAGTGATAGTATGGTAGTCGTTGACGTCAACGAAAGAGAGCAAGCATTCCATAGCGCGGTTCGTGAATATATCGTAAGTTGTGTACGTTCTTATTCTGGTTAGTTATAAGTTAAAACAAATTAATGCTATCTTATATCTATAAGAGCATAATGATATGATTGGAATGATTGGTGCCTTATGAATGTTATGAATTTAAAGACAAGCCTGTCAATACTAAAGCCCATTCACACGTGCAAGTTTTTGCAGCGAGAGCTCGCAGCTGCAATTTGCACAAGGTTCTTGCAGCTGCAAGTATTCGTAAGATAATATCATTTTCCTTCTGAATATTGACATAAATTTATATGAATAATTTGCAGACGACTGCAATAAATATCAAGCATAACCTATGAATTATCCGTTCAGCCAATGTTAAAGAATTAATTTGACTTGCAAGGCTATTCATGCCAATGAATTAGTTCTTCGCGCATATTTATAATGAATAAATTGCAGCTGTAAGTTCTTCGAATAAATTTTTGAAAAACTTGCAGTTGCAAGTTTCAGCTGCAAGAAACATTCACACGTAAAAAAGGATCTGCTGGAAATTTCTCGACTTGAAAACCCTTTCATACCTATACAATTCCTGTTTAGTGCACAAAAATGTAAAAAAACCTCCGTCACAACCGCCGCAGACAGCAAACTTGCAGGTGTGAATAGGGTTTAAGGGCATACCGTGTATTTAATTTGGATCGTTAATTTTCACGTTTGATATACCTATATATGTGTGCTTTTAATATTGATTTTAAATATTTATAGGTATGCATGCTGATTTTCATTGCATTGTATTTGCTATCATATTTTATCATACGATCCATTAAAAAAGTGTCGGAGTCAGACGATTTATTCGCAGGTAAGCTGGATTTCACTGTTTTATCGTTTAGTTTGGTGTGAAATTGTGTTTGAGTCCTCTGTAGTCTCGAAGTGTGTATTGCAATTCAATATAAAACTGCCTTACCCGGTGAAGGATAGTTGAGATACGTTTTGTACGTGTCATAATTTGTGAATGTGGTTTGTTCAATTGCTAATACTTGTACTCTTCTGATTGATGGGCAAATATGTTGTGGGCCAGCATTTTTCTAGGTATATATATGCTATTTTCTACAGAATCAAATTTTAAGGATTATATACTTATGTGTTTGAAATGTTTAAATTTATACTGCTTCAAAATCAGTCAACTCATTGATTGCAGACTATTTAGTTGATGCTGCAGGTGTGCATAAGTATATCAAAATGTCGTTACCAATATTCTTAGTGAAATTAATTTCGTGTTGTGATATTTCGAGAGTCGCACGTTTCGTGTAAATTATTTTCAGGAGATTATGAAGATTACGTGGTGTATCGCGTGGCGTAAGTGTGAATATCAGGATTTTGGCTTTATCGTCCGCCGTGTGTCTTGGTTTTATATAATTTTTATGCTTTTGTTTGCATCATGGCATACAGTCGGATTGGTGTGCTAAAATTTAAAAAATATATTACATTGTTTTAGAAAATGCATTATTATGGTATACATACAAACAAACATACATAGTGCTTCGAAAATTCTCGAGCTAGAGACAACCTAAACAAAATTTTTTAAATAATTATATATCACTTGAAGTATCATAGCCTTAAATTGTTTGTCACTGGACGTACAAACATTTTGATGCTGTGATACTTCAAGTGATATATAACTTAAATAATTTGGGTAGGTTGTCTCTAGTTTGAGCAACAGACATTTGGTAACTTGTATGCATAGTATAATTGGGCTTCCATCTACATTAGTTTAGTTGTTTGTTCGATTCTTTAGTGTTTGGATCTGTACGTTGTCGATGGCAGTTTCTATTGGTGCAGTATTACTGTTGCCGTTTTCGATATTCAGTAACGAAATACTGCGTATTCAACCGAACAGTTACTACTTCCAGTGGTTAAATAGCTCTCTCGTTCATAGTAAGTAGTAGCATGGTGTATTACGGCGTTCACAAGGGATAGCTATGTACGTAATTGTGATAACTGAAACTTGTTGTGTTCCACACAGAATTTTTTCGGGGGAAGGTGTGGAGCAGCTTCATGAAATTCTATCCAAGTGTATATATACATATTTCGCGATTATTTTGTGTATTGCGTGTTAAGCGAATCTTAGTATCTGTTTTTGTTCGTCTGAAAAACCCTTGGTTTGAGGTAAAAAATGAATACATCGTCAGGTAACTATTAAAGATGCTTTTGTATTTTGAAATTGGCCTTGCATGCAAAGCTGAAAATCAAGAGGTTGCATTTTATGTGCTGCTGTGCACTTTTATTCAGTCAATCGTAGCTCCGCTCAAAATGCGAAGGCTCAACAACATCTTATTTACTCGCTGCGGCGAGACAACTGCAGTTTTCGCTGTTTTTGAAACATATTTAACAACTCACCCCAGAAAACCACATCAAAGGTCCGTTTTTGACAAGGATAGGAAGTTTTATATCGCAACTTTGCAGACATGGTTAATTAAACAAGAAAGCAAGACCGATGTCGCAATAAAGCAAGACCCTTGCCGCAATTTTTAGGAAGGAATACATACTTACATCTTTCTGTAGCAATGACTACACTGTCAGCAGATATCACACTGTATTATTTTGTCAGTCAGATACTTTCGCTGTTGTACACATTCCGCCCGCAGGCTCAGGCTTAGGCTTATGCATCGCTTAGATTTCGAAAAAGTTATCAAAGCATAAGTCTGATGCAGTTATGTTAACACTTCACCTTAGCCTCCCCTTAAATGTGAGTACAGAAAAAGTACAAGAGCCCATCCTTTGAGAGCAGAATATACTCATAGGGCAATAATAATCAAACCGCTTCACGCATGCTAATACGAAACAAGATCTATAAGTTACGTTTTTTGTATTTGGTATAGATCATTCAGTAAATACAACTTTAAAATGTTTACAGCTTTCTAGTTTTTTATTCTATTGTAGAATATAGGGCAAAACTAAAGCTTATTTACACAAATGTGCGCCGCAGCAAGCATGTCCAAAAATAAAACGGTCTTGCACATAAATTTTGTAAAACCATATGATTGCGAAATTTTGTTGAACAGTTTACATCGCAATGGAGCGTCTATGTTGTATTTTCAGCAGTTTAAAAATATTTTACTAATTCGTCACGTTGACGTATTTCTTTATTAGAAATTTCACGTTCGTGAGAAAAGTTCCGTCATGAACGCTTGTACCTTGTAGTGAAAAAACCTAACCGGTAATTATAATGTAGATGATTTCTGTCAGTTTACATAATGGTGGGTGATTTTGTGTTGCAGGCTTATGGAACTATATATTTGTTCTCTCAAACGCGTGTCTCTTTTTACTGTTGCCGTTTGCGTACTTTTTTATTGAATCTCAAGGATTTTACGGACTTCGAAAGGTATATATTTTAGTAGTTTTCTTACTGAAATCAATGGGGACAGAATATTACATTTTCATATTTCTTCGTGTTTTGCTGTTAATGTTATTAGTATATATTATATGAGTTATACTGTATAGAATGTTACGCAGTCAACTCAAACTAGATCAGAAGTTAACTATTCTGTGTTGATATATTTTTTCAGGGTCTGAAAAATCGATTTTATGAGTCTGTAGTTGTTTGCTTTCTGGTTATCGTTGTTGTTGTGTGTCTATCGAGGCTGTGCTCCGCTGTATTAAACAAACATTCTTTGCTTGAAATGCCATCATTATTAGGTAGGTTATAGATTTTGGACTTTGGTTTATTTGGTTTTTGGGCTTTGTTTTAGTTCGAAAAACTAAGGATAAATGGCTTGCGATCAAACCTTAGTTGATAGGGTTATGTAACAGTGCCTACCACCGCCGTCCATTGCATGGATAGGGTATAGTGCTGAGAGGCAAGTGGCGAGGATTTGAGCCTTGGTCTAGGTTAGTTTCGGTATACCGAGACAAGTACTCGAAGATTCAGCAAATGCTGGCCAACCTGTGAAAAGTAGAAGTGAATATTTTTGAAGTAAGTGAAACCTGATGAATAAAATTATGAATTATTGTAGTTACGCAATAATTATTATTAGCAGATATTCTAAAAAAACAAAAATATTGAAAAACACAAAAACTACGTACTTGAAAAATTACAATATGACCAAAAATTGACTGACACCGAGACTTTTCTTGGCAGGTCTCGGTAGTTTAGTCAGGTCTCTGTCTCGGTTTTTAACCGATATAGCCAATCCCTACTGACATTGATTACATGTGGCTCAATGCTAAACAGTTTTCATTTACATCTTTACTTACCTTTGTTTTAATTGGTTTTTATAACTTTTTAAAATTACGTTTTAATTACACTTGAAAGATTTTGTTGATTTAACGTACAACTTTCACACAACAAAGTGTCCTTTCTGTCGATAAAAATAGTTGAAAATAGCCCTTTCGCACAAAAATTTTTTATTAGAAAATATTACACTTGATATTTATAAAGTTTAATAAAATATAAAAATGTGCGAATTGTTATAGGCATGTGGCAAGGAAAACAACCAATTGTTTACTCATATGTGTCCCTGTTCGGGGTTGTGCTGTTATTAAGTAAGCTAGTTTGATATATTTTGTTTGCAGTTAGGTTATGTTGTTTCGATTTGAATGGCTTGTTTGTAATATTTGTAGTTATCGTATATGCACTAGTTGCCCAGTTAATCTCTTATGCGGATCTTTATTTGATTATAACACGGTTATCTTTAGCAAGGTGGGCAACATATGCTGAGTTATATTTCGAAGCAAATAAGTCTCTTTTCTTGTTATTGTTAATAAAATTTGTTTTGCTTAATTTTAGCATGCACACCGGTTGGGTTTGCGCGTATGTTTACTGTAACAGGTAGCCTGATAGCTCGACCAAAAGTAATGTATACTATAATTCTTTTATAATAGAATATTTTGGCTTAAATGAAATTCCTTCTGCGTTTTAAAAAGTGATATCTAATTAGCGGTGTCGGTGTTTTAAACTAAAAACTAGTGTTCAAACGACACATGAAGTTAATTGTGAAATTGTTTGATATAATCTAAATCGAGCACTGATTTCAGTTTTTGTTTTTATTTTATACTGCATTAGAATACCATGTGTGATGCATAAATTTTGTTCTTGGTCGTGGTACAATAAGTAGTGGATTTTTTGTGATTTGCTTTGTTACAGTTGAATTCCCGTTTACGTTGAGTGTTTTCTGTTTGGTACATAAACTGGTTTACATTTGGAAAATGATGCCTTTGCGCTATCAATAATTTGATGTGTATTTTTTAGACTAAAAAAGAAATTGAAGTCGATCTGGCAATAATTATGTTTGAAGAACAAAATTTGCAGCGGAAATTGGATACGGGGTGTAAGTTTTGGGATTGCATGTATAGAAATCTCAATACTTAATTTTTCGGTGGTATCTATTTTTGGTTATCCGGATTCGATCGAAGCTCATTATTTTCAGTATTCGTTTCCGGTATATTTCATTCCAATTGCACGATGTTTGTAATAATATTATTGTGGGTGGTCTTAGGGACGTCGGATGTGTTTGCTTGCATTGTACACTCAGTGCAAAGATGATTAACAAGCAAGCGTTTCGAAAAGTACCGCAAAATTTTATGATAGCAGAAAAATAGACGCGGGTTGTGTTGTGATTTCTGAGGCATTAAAATTGGTGTCTGCTTCGATGTTGAATTAAAACTTTATTGTTGAAGAATACACGCCCTAAAATTTTGTTTTCAGATAGGCCAAATGGTGCTATACACCGCCGGACTTGGCATGATCCTGTTGCACCAGATGATATGCATATGCCTTCGCCAGTGGCCAACGGGCACACGAGTGCCACTCTTGACGCATTCCAAGCTTCGAAACGAAAACTTGCTGAACTCGCGTCAATGAAGAAACACTTGCGTTAGTGTTGTTTCTTAATAATTTGTTTTTGAACCCTCTAGACAAACCGTTTTTCGTGTTGACGACAATAGTTAACAACTCGGGAGGGGGTCAATCAAAAATCAGTTTTCCTGGCTTGATCAAACATTCCAATTCAAATTCAGTTCCTATTCCGGTTGCAAGTATAATAGGAATCGAAAGAGTAATGTTTCACAGTGTTATAACCAGTATTATTTGCAATTATTGCTTCTGTTAATTTTCGTAACAACCGGTGGCTATACAGTAAGCTTTCAGCGCTCATTGATTATAATATAGGAATGGAAGTTACCATAGACGCATGGCTAACATGCACACTAAAACAGATCTCGCGCATACTAATTACATATAATGTGGGACTTGGTATATAAAAGAATGCGTTCTGAGTGAAAATTTATAGTTCTGATTTTGATTTCAGTAAAAAAATTTTCTGTTCTAGTTCGGGTATAATTCAGTTCCATTTTGCACCTTGAACTGCACCCTTAATATCTAAATTAGTTTTTTATAAATGCTTAGTCATATTTTGCTTTATTATATTTTTAAACCCAGCTTGAGTATATTTATTATGACAGTTAAGTCCTCTTGTGTTTCGCCAAATTTCAAATGTTAACGCATTGCATTATGAAATTTGTTTTTCAACTGGTTTATCAAAACCTAATATTATTTACATTATACAAGATTTAAATTTCAGAACGCCAGTTGAGATCGTTACGAGTGCTGCAACATCTGAAATATCCGTTTGCTATGCTGCTGTTGTTAGCTTTAACTGTAAATTTATAGCTTCTAACATTGGATTTTTAGTTGAATGTTTAACGTTTATGACAGATTTTGGAACGTTTTTAGTTACCACACTGTTTTAAAACGGCACTATTAGCAAAATTCAAACTATGATGAAGGGTTTAAGTATAAGCATTATGCCAGTGGCTGCAATTCTGGTGCTATGAGCACATTTTGCATCGGAGTGTGATTATCAAACGGTCCTAAACTTTTATTTCGTTAAGCGTTTTTGTTGTTTTAGATAATCGCCGGAATAATGACCGTTAGTAACATTTTGGCTTTAATTACTGGCATTCGTGTGCTTCCTTCACCGGATCAACAAGTATGTTTGCAGTTTAACCAGATCATTATAAAGTATAGTGTAACTAACGCACGTTTGACATCAACTTAACTAGACGCTTTTTCTAAGGATTTCGTAATGTATCGATTAACAGACTTTCTGCCTGATGTTTGTACAAATAGCGTCTATAGTAACTTGGGCAACTTTTTTCTGTTGTCTTTTCGGTGTTGAAAATGGTTTCTTCACGGGCATACTGCCACGAGGTGCGAATTAAGTTTGATGAGATTTTGCAAATGTCGTAAAAAATACACAAAATGCGCGAATATTTATTTTATATGAACATTTGTGTTTATTTTTCTTTATATCTAGTGAGTATGGGCTATTCTTTATTGTGTTTACAGGATTCTGTGTGGTTCGTCTTTGCGTTTAAGCTTGGAACTTGCTTGTTCCCGAAAAATTAGGATTATACCAGATATATTGTTTTAGAAAAAGGAACTTGGTAACGTGTCTCATTCAATTCTTGGTATTTATGGCGCATTTGCTGAAGTTATCATCATACTGTATCTAATGATATCAAGTTTAGTGGGTTTTTACTCACTTCCTATCTTGTCGAGGTACAACCCATTTCCGCTGCATCGTTCATCGATGACCGTCGTGATATTTACGTGCTGCTGTGTATTGGTGCTAAGCTCTGCATTGCCGGTGCTATCGAGAATTATTGGTATGTTTGTTTATTTAATATACTTAAGATGCCCTGCCCCGGACACTGCTCACGAGCAAATTCAAATGCGTTAATTCATAGTTATGTACATGTATTCATTTGGAAGTTACAGTATATGATATGGAACAGATTGCTTCGATGCAGCGCAGCGTTTTGTCAATAAGTGGTAGTATTACCAAGATGCAATACATTCTTATTGTATGGAAAATACAAATCAATACTTAATGTTGATTTGTGTAATGATTGTTACTAATCAAAACGGGAAACTGCTTCTGTGATTTATAGGAATCACTAACTTTGACCTTCTTGGGGATTTTGGACGTTTGGATTGGTTGCAAAACTTCAAGCTGGTTCTTGCATACAACGTAATATTTGCTGGAACAACTGGTTTTTGCCTCGTGACAAAATTTACGTCGACAATGCGAAAAGAACTAATCAAGCGGTAATGGAAAATATTAATGTTATTAAAATTTTCTATTAGTATTTTGTGTCTCTCGAACTTTTTAAACGTGCTGTTTATAGTCTGCCTATCGAAGGAGATTTCGCTTTGAAATCAAGTCAAGTGTAATTTGGTTTCTACGTTATTCAGGCTTCCATTGTGAAATCGTTTTTTGGATTGTCGTTTTAGATTTAACGAAGCTGGCCTTCGCTTGCGTCATCGCCGATACTTGAGTTCTAGCAGTGAAAATCGTCACGACGCAAGAAGCAGCAGCAACGGCGTATGCTTGCATGAAGAATTACACTTCAAAGTTGAATAGCGCAGCCAGTTTGGCCGTGTTTTTATTATTTTGGAGCTGATGTATGCACATTTTTACATATAATATTATGTATTATATCTTTTGTTATGCAATGCTGGTGCCTAATCGCTGTCGTGTTTCGTCAAATGCAAAGTAACACTGTCAGTTATAACACAGACCCCACTAAGTATCAAAAAATTGAGCATGATGACTAAATTGGATGTGGTAACTTGATCTTATCAGATTCAAATAAAACGCAATGTTTGTTGAGTCTGATAGAATACACAAGTTAAGTTTTACGGAGTGCAAGCGTGCAAATTTGAAATGCTGAATTTTATTTTTACTTGATTGCCAATAGTCATAGCTACAAAAAGAATGTAACATTTTGCAAGTACATTAACAATTAACCGCTATTTTTTGAAAACTAGAACGAACGCGCACTGACGCTAATTTGGTGCAATATTTAACTGTTTACTATTTTTCAATTTCGTGGAGATAAAAAGAAATTTATTAAATTACTAATAAAATTAAAATGGTCTATAATCATTAGATCTAAATTTTTTATAATACAGCAACATAATTTTGAAAAAATAAAGTCATACTTTTAGTTAGTTTAAATAACAATTTTAGCTAATAATTTAAAGAGATAAGCTTTAAGCTCTGAATAGTGTTGAACCGATACGGTGTAATTCCAAAACTGATACTCAGATTTTACTGATACCGAAAATATGGATTCAACACTAGTGTGGAGGATGTTTTTCCTCAGTTCAACTAAGTTTTTGAACACCTACAAGTATTGTAATAAAGCTCCAATAGGAATACGCACTCGAGAATAATACATATTATGCTTTGCAGTTTAATTTTTTAAAATGAACTGATACTTTTTGGTTTGCCACAAAACCATGAAAATGCCTGCTCCTGCGTTTGAATACCAGAACAGGAGTAGGAATTGTATTTTTGCTAGAATTCCAGCCGGAACAAGAATTCTGGTGGAATCCTGCCAGGATTTTTAACGGTAGGTTACGCGTTACAAAAATTTCGCAGGGTAGTTCTTGTTTTAGTTTTAAAGAGGCGACTTTGGCTTAATCCTTAAACCCCAGTGACTGTATCCTTCCATACTTACCTGTATTCCATAAATAAATTCAGTTGGTCAGCTACGTTCTGCTCAATATTTTTGCGCCACAGAAACAACGGTGCGATTCACACAATCTGTACAAATAGTATTGAGTTTTATCCAATGGCAAATTTTAGTACCATCTTTTGCAAGGCATTTTACTTTTTATGACTAATTTTTTACCAACTTCATTCACCATTAGCATCGTTGTTTCCGTGTTATGTTTTTAACCATGATCGTGTAAGTTTTTTCGTTAAAACGTTGAGTGACCGTTGCTTTGTTTTTGTATATTTTATTCACTTGGTTTATTTGCGCTGTATTTTATCCTATCAGATTTTAAAATCTGTGTGTTTTTTTCCTTGCCGTTTTGCGTTGTATTTGTATTTTTATTATTCTGTTAATTTCCGCATCTGTTATTTTTGCTGAACATTTCTATATGTAGTATCAAAATACTTGAGTTCAAAGTTGTGTTTGAATTTAATCCGTGGTACTGATTTTTAAGTCTGTCTATAAATTTTTAGGTCGGTTTTACAGTTATCCCACACTGATAGTTTAGAAAACGGCAAAATATACTATGCAATAGCTATTTCATGCTATTTATTTTAAGCTTTTAACCTGTCAACATCTAGAAGTAACGCGTTACCATCTCGAATGCGAATTACTCAATAACGCACCGAAGTGTACTGTGCTGTCTACGCTAGAGCACAAAACTCCCGCACAACTGCATACAGAAAATTACACATGTTCTGCTGGTACTGTAGTCATTCAAATAAGAGGAGTAATTAGAGGTGGGTCACCATTCTGAGCACCAATCAATAGGAGTCCGTATCCCTAATAAGAGTCCGTAAGGTAATAGAGTCCCCAAAACCCTAACTAGAGTCCATAATGTCAATTATCTCTGATCATATTACATAAGTAACTCCAAGACCAGTTAAAGTTGAGTTCGAAACTTTAAACCATACTAAAGTTTTGAAAGTGCATTCTTAAGTATAACCTTGCATTGTCGCTCAAAGTTTTAATACAAGACAAAAACGGTTAATTCAACGGATAGTTGCAATACCAAATATATATCAGTAACGAAGGGCGGTGGATGTTTGGATGAAAATAAATAATAATCTGTAACCGAATAACAAGGGGTACCCTCTGGAGAAGCAAAACAAATATCTGCCCCCCCCCTCTTATTCGGGTCACTACCGTACAGTTCAGAAACGTCCGTTTTAAGACCTAAGTGAGATCATTTCGAACTGTTCATAAAACGACTGATATGAGTGTATACAAATGTGTGTGTGACTTGGTTTAATAAATAGAAAGTTTTTTAAGTTAATGTTGTTTCGAATTGCTGTACCTGGTTAATTTGGCATTTTATGGTAGCACAACTGATTATGAAAGCTCGCTTTAATTAGCTAACACAGCCAGGTTTATTGAAGTAGACGAATCTACTCGTTATCTTCCATTTTTCGACATGTTTGTTCTGAAACTGATTATTACCGTTGTTACGTTAAAATATTATTGCGAATGTCAGTTATGTTTTTAGTATAGTCTCAAAGTGTTTCGAGTTTGTTACATACGTTGTGATGTTTGCTATTATGTCGTGACTCGTACCTTAATATTTAGCTTTATAATTACAGTACACATTTTTGTATATTTAACGTAAAGATAATGGTTTTTTAATATGTACCAATGCTGCCGTGTTTGCATGGAACTAAAAAATTTAACTTTTAACCAAAGTGTCGGGATGCAATGATTTTCTGCTCTCAGTTTAGTCTTTTAGTTGTCATAAGTGGTGACGTCAGATTTTCGAAGCTAACGCTTGGGATACCATCGGTCACTTTTGAGGTTAAAATTACGTTAGCTGTTGAACCACCGTTGATTATGTCACCACACTAGGCTGTTCACGCTACTTGAAAATGATTTATACGCCTCTTCAATGACATAAGTAAACAAGAGACATACATACTTTGCCCTATAGCCTAGCCAATGAAGTAGGCGTCATTTTTTTGCTAAGAAGCGGCCAGTACTTAATTTTGTAGTGTTCCTGATCGAAAATTTGACTGTTTCTTTGAACGTTTAAAATGTTGTGTCATTAAGATTATTGAAAATTTTAAGAACTGGCTATGCTAATTCTGTATTTGTTTGGTGTTTCATGTTTCATATCGACAATAGTTTCTGTAAATTTTTTAGCATAGCATCAATTTTGGTGTAGATGCCACACCTGTTTTGAAAATCTTTATCAATGCCCATGTGTATGCACTAAAAATTGCCAATTGGTAATTGTTTGAAAAGCATATCCAGATATCGCTGTTACAAAAACTATTCAATTAAACCTACAAACTTTGGTTTTACATTACAAGTATTCTGCCAGAAACTTGGGTTTATATTATAAATAAGTATATTGCCTGTTAATCAATTTTTGTTGAGTACATACTTAGTTTTTGGTCAATAATCAAGTGCAGTTTATGTACGCAAACCGCTGACCAAGAAATATACACAATGAAATATGTCCTTTTATGTAGTTTTCTTATCATTTTGAAAAACTCAAACGTTCACTGATTCGAACCCGAAATGCGTATTATTTCGCTTCCGCATATTTTATATAATAGCAATCCTTGCTAAAATCAGAGTATAACGGCAAGAAGAACGCAAGATTTTGCTTTTCAATGTTTTTGTATCGTTATTATTTTACACAAGAATACATAATAAATTACTGTTCATTTGTATATATTGGAAAAAAGAAATTAGGAACCCATACGGGTAGCAAACCACGCTTGCAATCTATAGCTGCAGCTCAAAGTTAGTTTATCACCTGCTGCTGTGGGTTGGTGACACATATGTAAGTACCAAATGCGCAAGTGTTGACATGAACGCCGCATAAAACGCTGCACACAATGAATAATTAATCATGTTTATTAATATGACGTTGGGCCTGTCCATACGCTGTTATTGGTGTTCTTTTGGACATTTTTCAAGTGGATAATGTCACTAACGTACTGCACTGACCCGAATAAGAGGGGGAGGTAATAAGAGGGGTCCTCATTTTGAGTTCCAATCAATAGGAGTCCGTATCCCTAATAAGAGTCCGTAAGCGGATAGATTACCTAAACTCTAATTAGAGTCCATTAATGTGAATTATCCTTAATTGTAGTGCATAAATGTCTCCAGCTCCAAATAAAGTTTAGTTCGAAACTTTAAAGCGTACTTAAATTTTGAATACATTATCGCTCAAACTTTTGATACAAGACAAGCGTTTAATTCAACGGACAGTTGCAATACTGAATATATATTGGTAACGAAGGGCGCCGGAGGACGGATTATAAATAAATAGTCCGTAACCGAATAACAGGGGGTACCCTATGGAGAGGCCAAATAAATATCAGTCCCCCTCTTATTCGGGTCCCTACAGTATTAATATTGTTTGGTAGAGCGTGCAGAACTAGCAAAAACGTCTGAGTAAAAGAAATTAAATTCAATGATTATATGCATTTTAATGTTCTATAGGGACCCGAGGATACGAGTAAACAAGTGCGAACTTTACCAGAGCTGCTCCGTACTGTTCGGTTATACGGGTTGTTTTATTTATTTTTCCACTCGCCCTTCTGTTATGCTATTCTCTTTACATGACTTATTTTAAGTAACTTGACTATATTTAGTTCCAAGCTCTAATGCGGGGTTCACGTTATAACCGGGGCAGCTTGGGACACGTTTTGTCCCTATTAGACAATTGGGTCACATTTTTTCTGCTTGTAGACCCCATATCGTATTCAAAAATTCGTATTTGTCTGCTAATATCATGTGTAGGTCACCTTTTGTCCTTCAATATCATATGATATTCGAGGTATTGTCTGCGAATATCATATGATATATTTTCAAATGTCTGCATAGTTGAGGTAACATACCCAAATTGTCCTGTTGAATATCATATGATACTAGAATTTGAAATTTGAATTTTTGAATTATGAAGCTGTGGTTTTTAGCGATTTTGTGTCGGAAACGATTTGCAGGCATGTATTTGGTATTTAAAGCACGTTTGTGCCTCTGTCGTCCAACTTTTCATTCATTTATTAGTACCCAAAGGTTACACTGTCCCGCTGAATATCATATGATATTCGTTGAAATTTTGGAATATATGATATTCGCATAAATGTCCGACAGTGTCACGTGACATACCATCCCTTGTACGCATTGATCATTTGAGAGCGGTGGTTGGTAAGCTAATGTCATATGACATTCGAGTTTTGTCTGTTGACCCGATATAAGTGCCCAAATTTTAATGTTGACGTCGAATCAACATGGAACAAACCGTGTCCCACCTGCCCCGGTTATAACGTGAGCCCCGCATAAATATCAGGGTGGCACCAAATCCATGATTTGACCGAATCCGAACCCATTGCTAATTATCCGAATTAGAATCTTAAAAGTTGCAAATTTCGGTTGTTTTAGAATAGCAACACGATGACAGCCGATATTGCGCCAAGCTTTCTGTTTAGAAATCTGTGCAGTTAAACATTTCAAGAGTCATGAATGTAAAAACTATCGAGAACAGATGCATAGTGTAAACGGATAGTAAACGTTACGGAAACGGATAGCGACGTGTTATAAAAATACTGAGCGATAAAGTGACTTGAAATACATGCTGGCTCAGCACACTTTTCACTGTACGTACACAAGGGTACAATCGGAGGTCTATATCCGGCTCGTTGTCCAGCCGAAAATCGGCTTCCGGTTCCGGTAAAATTTTTCCCGGAGGTTCCGGCAATTTCAGTAGGAAAATTTTGCAAAATTTATCTGTTTAGCGCGTTTCGTTTTATGCGGGATTCACGTAACCATTTGTGCGTTTGGTACTTGTTTTTTCACCAACCCATAGCAGGTGATAAATACAATCCGTGCGTATAGCTAGCTAGCTTCTACTTATCCATATGGGTAAGTATCAGCTGTAGCTATGGATTGCTAACCGCTGTTTTGCTACCCATATGGGTTTCTTAGGTCTTTTGCACCAACACATATGGAGAGCAAATTATTAGTTATTTTTTGTAAAAGTATTAAACGATAAAAACGTAAAAGACAAATCTAGTGTTCTTCTTGCTGTTACAAGCAAATTTTAAGGATTAATACCGCTTTTGTATTATGTTAAGGTCCTGGTAAAATACGCCTGTTTTAGGGGATTTCGCAGGCATATTGTGCAGGTAAAGGTAGCCTATACTTTAAACATTCCGTATAAACAAATTATGGGATATTTCCGCGCTGCACTACATTGCATGCGCTCATAACGGACAAGCAAGTCTCACATGCTTGTGTGCCCCGATTTTCAACAAATTGTACACAACTCGTTATCGATAAGCAGTCCTAACTTAAAACAACACCAGGAACCATTGGAACCTACTCGAGTGATTAATACGATATTTATTTATGGAAATAAAACATCTACCAGAACTGTGGACCCACCCTACACAAAGTGTAAAAGCACAAATACTAGCTATCCAAACAAGCAAAATAACACGACAAAACAAACATTTTAAAAAATTTCTGTAGCCACTGTTAAAATGAAACCCATATGGGTATCTTGCGGACAAAACCGCAATCCATACGGGGTGTAATCAAAATTTTAGAGCTATCCATATGGGTAGCTCGACCGAAAGTACCACTAGCTATGTAGTACTAATACTTACCCATATGGGTATCGTGAAAATACTTGTCACCAAGTATGGGTAAGGTGAAAAAATAGGTACCAAATGCACAAGTAGTAACGTGAACCCCGCATTACTTGTGTCACTATTTTCAGGGAAGAATGTCTGAAGTTTCACAGAAAATTGGCGTAAAACTAAACAATTTAACAACATATTGCAGATATGGGCTAAAATTTACTAATTAACCATTTTTACTACCTAATTTCGCCTCACCTCCGGCTCCGGCAAGTTTCGTTGACCTCCATGTCCGGCTCCGGTATTTTTCACCTCCGGTTGCACCATTACGTACACCTACTTACGTTCGTGCTTATGTGCGGAAAAATAATACATTTTTCTCTACTATATATATTTATAGTTCCTGATTTGTCTACCAGTTTTGAAATTTTAGATAATATCTTTGGGTTCAGGCCACACGTTTCTGTTCCTCGTTTCGCCTATTTTAATTCCAATGTCACGATTGATTTAAAGACCCTAGGTAAATAAATGCCAAAGCCGTACACATTTGAAACCAGATATCTGAAATATGATCTATATAGTTGAATTGTAAATTTCCCAGCAGATTTTTATCAATTTCTAATATTTAAGACAGCTGCATATTCATTTTTTAAAGTTTAATAGCCATTTTGTTCTGAACCACAACTATTAGACGTTCTATCCTTCGCACGGCCCATGTATAGAACAGGGCCGGAACAGTAGTATAAGCATATTCATAAGCCTAAGCGTATGGATGAGCCTATTCCTAAACCTAACACTAAGCCTAAGCCTACGCAAAAAATAGTCAAAAGCTTAAACTGACTATTATAGCCCCTTCGGAAAACGATCCGGCCTTGTTCTATACATGGGCCGTTCGCACTATGCGAACAAAACATCAATTTTTGAGCGTATGGGTCTTGGTAGGTAATACAAAATTGCGTGTTTTGCGATCAGAAAATATAAAAGTTGGTTGATAGACGAATCAGATTTGTGATAAAAAGCTTCGGCAATCTACGGTCGGTTAATTAGCTTCAGCAGCTTTGAAGTTCTTGCAGTGGCAAATTATTCGCTGGAATCATGATATTTAACCGGTTCTCACATGAATATTTTCAATTTCATATGAGATGTAATTTCAAGGTAAGATTCGATCCCCAGTCTCACGGGTGGGAGGCGTTTACGATGACCACTGCGCTTATAGGAGCTTGATGCTCAAGTCCGAGTAGGATCTCACGTCTTGTAGAGATTTTGCGCTGCGCATATATGCTATAAATGTTAATAAACTATGTAAACCTATGTTATAAAACCAGGTACTAGAGCAACACTTGGTAGTGTTTCTGTAAGTAAACCTTCACTCTCATATGTAGGAGGGTCTTCACCAGATATCTGTTTTTGTTTTCGCTTTCTTTATATTTGCGGCCAATGTAAAGAACGGGGTCGGAACAGTATTATAAGCATATTCCTAATCCTATGCCTAAGCATAAGTGTAAGAATGAGTTTAATCATAAGCCTAAGCCAATCTGTTTTTGTTTTCGCTTCCTTTATGTTTGCGTCCAATGTAAAGAACAGGGGCGGAACAGTATTATAAGCATATTCCTAAACCTAAGCCTAAAGCGTATAAGAATGAGTTTAATACTAAGCTTAAGCCTAAGCGAAAGCCGCAAAAACATTAGTCTAAAGCTTAAGTTTACTCTATTCTAGTCCCACAGAAAAACGTTCCGCCACTGATCGTTACATGGCCTATGTTTGCTATTAATTTGCACCCTGGTGTAGACTAAAAAGTTGAAATCCGTGCTTGAATTTCCATATATTCTAAAAATTTAACGGCTCCTTTTTCGTTCTTTTCAGATTTAACTACCAGATCGTGCAATATTTCGCCAAAAATGTGGTTTTTGTTCTGACCCGATTTCTGCTATGTTATAGAATGAAAGAGTAAAAACTTGAACCCGTATTTTCAAATGAGTTTCTGTAACTTTGGAACCATGCATGGTGGTGAGGTTCCAAATTCTACATATTGTACGAATTAGACACTGGCCCTATTTCTGTACCTATTGTGTGATGTGCAATTGCAGATGTTCGTCAGTTTGAAAATTTGAAAACCTATCGATATCTGGTGATAGGTACTATACGCATTTGAGAATATGGGCCTTGGTTTGAGATTTTGATTACTTATATTGGCCCATGTTACTTTAAGGGGCGTCCAAGTTTCTGGTGGGTCCATAAAACAGTAAGTTTAGATTACAGATTACATTTTTTGCTTGGGCATATTCTTCGGCTTAGGAACACACTTTTGCAACGTTTAAGCTTTGGCTTAGGCTTAGGAATACGCTTAATCTACTGTTACGCCCCTTAAAGTAACATTGTTTTTATATTAAAGTATTAGATTTAAGTTGTTCGATCTTTTATATATTCAATATTGTCAATCATAAGTCCGCATGAACTGTGCGCATGTTAGCCAACTTAAAATTAGTCTCGTGACATAATTCAAACTTTTGCACGACAGTGTTTGTTCAGTAGCAAAGTTATGGTTAATAATCGTTTTGGGTTGAAATTCTATGTATTCTTTTTTTCGTTATGAGGGCCTCATATTGAATCATTGAAGTTAGTGACCCTTCTCAATCAATGACAATGGGGTGCTTCATACCGTAAGCACACGGTACTGATTATATATTGTAGCGACCCGAATAAGAGGGTTTAATAAGTGGGGGTCCTTATTTTACATCCCAATGAATAGGAGTCCGTCGTATCCGTAATAAAAGTCCGTAAGCGAAAAGAGTCCCTAAACCTTAACTAGGGTTCATAAATGTCAATTAACCCTAACTGTAGCGCATAAATGACTCCAGAACCAAATAAAGTTGAGTTCGAAACTTTAAAGCGTAATCAATTTATGATTTGTGTTGTAAAAACAAAAACATCGATTAACCGAATACGAACTGCGTATGTTTTTTGCACTATTTTAACATACTTGCAGCACGTATAGGTTTATGTCTTCGATGTTACAAAAATTGTAATTTGTTTCGGGCATTTAACTCCTGCTGCTTATCTGTTTTCAAAAGTGCGCGCCTATGCGGAGCATTAATAGAGTACACTTATTTTGCAGCTAAACAAGTTTAATATTGAGCAAAAAGAGTTTATTTTGATGCGGTACAAGGGTATTATAAGAGAAATTCCATCGGTTTTTTAATGTAAAAAAATTCCTCCGTATGCCTATAATCGCGTACATCGTATACCGCCAAGAAACACTGCTTTGAAAGGCTATAATGTCAGTATATGTATTTGACATAGGTACGTTTTGTTACACCTGACTGTCTTGCGTTTTAGAAAACTGCATTTTTTTATTCGACGTGGAGCTTGGAAGCGCTGAAAAATACAAATCAACAAGTATACAAGGCAAAACCTTTGCTTTTTCCAGAAAAAATATGTAATTATATGACCATAAGTTTTGTTTGTTCACCACCACGCTTTAAATGTTTCCGGCACCACTGTGTTAGCAAGCAATGTATTGTAAAACACTTATCTTGATTTCAGCCATTTTTCTAGTCGCATTCTATCCCCCATACTAAAATGAACCCCACCGAAAAACCAAACGCCAAAGTGCGAAAACAGTGTATTTATAAGCGGCAATGACGAAGCAAAATTACGTGATCGTTACACCCGGTATCCTGTAGGTTTATACCGGATCCGGAACCTGACCAAGATAATAGTTTTTAGCCAAACAATCAGATATTTGGTTAGCCAACGTGACGTTGAATTTTCACATTCTTTTCGAAAAAGTTACTCAAAAAATATATATGTATATATCAGGGTGCAACCGGAATTCCGGTTCCGGCATTTTTTCACCTTCCGGTTCCGGTTCCGGTAAATTTTTACCGGATTTAAAAATTCCGGTGTTATAATTTGGCCGTTTTCTTAACTTTGCTAATTTTTAAGAATCTCTTTTGAAAGCCACTTGTACTCCGAATATAAACCATTGATGGTGGATTTCACTTCAGTCAATGATGAAAATCTAAAATACAACAAATTAAACAAATACCTATGTTCCACTAAGGTTATTTCACAAATAATAGAGCAACAAATAAGATTAAAATGAAATTTTTGGTGAAATGCATTTTTCACTTTCCGGTTCCGGTTCCGGTAAAATTTTCCAATTCCGGTTCCGGTAAATTGTAATTCCGGTTGCACCCTGATCAGCAACTGGTCGAGTCGTCAATTTGTCCCGCAGATATTTTATGCACAAACACACCCAAATCACTTTTGCGATTGGCGCAACAGTAGCTGTAATACTGAAAATATTTCCTCGAAATTGACCACGATAATATAAATTTTGCAATTTTGTGGGATGTTTGTTTATATCAACTGGGTGTTCCATCTATCACTATTATCAAGACCAAAACAGACTACATCTATATGCAACTGTAAGCTGACACATGGATATTTTGTTCTTTTAATATACCAAAGCGACAAATAAAGAAGTTACAGTTGTGATTGAATGTTTCCACTGAAGCCATTTTTTTAATTTTTTGCTAATTCAGGACGACTTTCGTTAAGGCTTGTAGAAAATCAAACGTCGGACAATTTGTTGTTTGATTTCAAGTGTATTAGGTATAGTTTGCCGTTTGAGCTCATGTAAAGATCAGGGGCGGGACGTTTTTCTGTGGGACTGGAATAGACTTAGCTTAAGATTTAGACTATTTTTTTGCTTGGCTTAGGCTTAGGCTTAGGCTTAGGCTTAGGAATATGCTCATTCTTCGCTTAGGCTTATGCTTAGGAATATGCTTATAACGCTGTTCCGTCACTGTTCTTTATATTGACCGCTGTAGTAACATTTGTCTTCTTTATGATTTTCCACAGGGTATTAATAATCAACATTAAACAAAGCAATGCGAGCGTACAAAAACTTAACTTTTCAACCACTTCAGAAAGCTTTGGTTTGAGATTTGTCGTTTGTATTACATAATTGCGTTGCTCGAGAAAGTATTGGACGCATGTGCATTAGTTGAATTGAATCGAAATTTCAACATCCGTTTGATTTTAATGGGAAATCTGGGTGTCAGAACGCGGCAACAACTCAGTTTCCCAGCTAAACTGGAAACCATTCTATACTTAATAACGCTTTCAAGGACGGGCAAACCGTTTTGTATTTAAACATTTAACAAAAAATGTGAAATACCTAAACGCTGTGAAAACCTAATTCGCTTTGTAATATTATCTGTGTTTTCCGTAAAATTATTACCTTATAAAAATGGCCAAATGTAGCGAAAAGTTCGCATGGCTGCGTAGCTCAGTGGTTCGAGCAGCGGACCGGTAATCCGTACGTCGGGCGTTCGTGCCCTACCGCATCCGTAGCAAAATTTTCGTGAAGGGCTCTATATGGTACTGTTTAACTTAGAAATTCTGTCAAGTGTTGAAGCCATAAAAACCAAATTTAAACATTTTGACTTTTTTTGTTTATGTTGCATTTTTGTTGTTTATAGTTTGAGACGCAGGTCAATTAAATACAGCAAAGGTTTATTCTTTTTTGAATCAAAGCCATCATATGATTTTTTTCACCAACCATAAAATTATTGCTTGATATATAATTTTACGTTATGTCGAAAAAGCAGCTAACATGAACGGATCGAACGAAAACGTTGTTGATAATTTAGTGAAAAATGAATTGAAAAGTAAAAAACTTGAAGACGACGTCGACGAAGATCAAAGTTTGACAAAGCGACGAACTGGTTGTACTGGAGCAAGAGACTTTTTTAGTTCAACAACAATTCATGGATTTGGCCATTTGCATACTGCGTTATCTCAGAATAGACGCTGTTATACATTGTTTTGGGTTGTTATTGTTTGTGTTTGTTTCGCAGCATTAACCAGAGGTGTTTCTAAAATTGTAATAGAATATGTTAACCATCCTGTTACAAGTTCAGTGAAGAAAAAGTACGTGTCGAACCTTGAGTTGCCAGACTTTTCAATATGCCTTCCGCATCGTGTCAATAAATCGTTCGCAGAACGCTGGGGTGTTGATGATGCTTTGTTAGAATACATGAACGGAGTGTTCGTTGCAAGCTATCCAAACAATTTTGCAAACAAATATTCATTAGAACAAATTCAACAACTCGAAAACAGATATCAAACGTTTAAAAACGGAACACCATTTGACAATTTTCATATCGGCCGGTTTTATGAACAAGGTGCTTTAGAATGTCCGAAAATTTTTCGTCATTGTATGTTCGGCGGGGAAAAATTGCAAGATTGCTGTACGATAATTGAACCGATTATGATGAATCATGGCGTATGCTTTCAAGTAGAAGCAGCAATTGAAGGAGATCCATTTTGTCAATTCTACGGTGGCCCACAAGCAGGTTTATCGTTGCTAATCGATACTAACCCTGACGTACGTCCTGGCGCAATATATAACGCGCTTCACGATGATGGTGTTTTCATTCATATAGGACATCCTCATATTCATCATAAGCCTGTGCCAATGGATAACGTAGGAATAGTTGCGGCAACCGGTACACATGTGTATCTGAGTCTAGAAAAACAAAAGATATCGTATTTACGTGGATATGGCTGCGAAAAAGAAATTAAGCTGGCATTTTTTCATGGGTATGAGCAACAGGTAAAGTTACTATGTTTGCCGTTCTTTGTAGTCTTCGGTCAATGTAAAGAACAGGGGCGGAACAGTATTATAAACATATTCCTAAGCCTAAGCCTAAGATTAAGCCTAAGCGGAATAATGAGCATATTCGTAAACCTAATCCTAAGCGTAACGCTAAGCCAAGCAAAAAATTATTCTAAAGCTTATAAGCTTACTCTTTTCTAGTCCCACAGAAAAACGTTCCGCCTCTGCGTGATATTTACACGCGACTAGTCTTCTGTCGGATATATTTGCACTCAAACATTTCTCTGCAATCATTTTATTCCAAAACAATTTTCGCGAGTTCACCCTTCATTACAATCATATGATATTGGTTGATTAACACATGACGAAGTGAACAAATCATTTCGAAGCGCAAATCAGTGCAAGCCGACCGCATGTTGGTTTTCCGTGATTCATCGCATAACCAACGATGCCTATTAAGGGGCGGTGAGTACTCCAGCATTCAATTCCCAAGAATTGAATGGACCCCCAATAAGAATTTGTAATATCTCACGTTGTGTTCTGTGTTAAAGCGTTTAAAAGCATATCTAAATTTTAAAATTTTATAAGTTTCAAATTTAAAACCGTGAAATGTGTCGTGTGATTTTACAAAACACAACTTTTTGTTAAAAGTCACCCTGTCAATCACGGTAATTTTAGGCGTGTCTATACGAATGTATTTTAAATCAAACTTTGAAACATTGCGGTTGCGTTCCATTGGGCTACAACGTATCTCATCAATTGCATGATGAAGTTCACTTATGTGATCCTTGGGACGCAGCAGTGTGTATCAATCCGTATATGTTCAATACTCCAAAATTTAATATAACAAGCGAAGATATTGTAACAAGCCAGATTGAAATCGATATGTGTGAAGATAATTGCTTTCCATTGTGTGAAAACGAAAACTATGCTTCAAAAGGCTAGTTTGTTTTTTAGGCAGAACCAGTTAAACTTGAATCAGTAGTTGTTTTTTATACTTAATACGTTTTTTCACGCAAATGTTACTTAACTTTTTATTTTCACGATCTCGCAAAAACACCTTGTAAACTGCATGAAGTGGTCAGATCTAAAGTTATATATAGTAGCAGTAAAAAGCGCTCGCAAGCGCGGTTTGTGACAAAAATTTTAGGGGCGATATTTTAACCTGGAACTAAATATTCCTAACATCTTGTAGGGAGTTTTGCCTTTTATTAAGCTTAACTAGCATGCCGATGACAAGCTAGAATTTTACAGAGAAGCAACGAGACACTCAATCGAATAGGAGTAGATATAAAATGGGGGTTTTACCCCCCTCCAGGAGGGGTTGACAGAAATCCATTAATCACGTTAGGTAAACATATTAATCACCTGGGTAAACCACCTGGTAAACCACCTGGGTAAACCTATTAATCACCTACCGCCTGGCAAACCAATTAATCACCTGGTAAACCTATTAATCACCTACCACCTGGTAAACCCACTAATCAGGTCATCTGCCCCACACAGTTGTTTTCTGGTGTCAGCTGTTTATCGTAAAAAGACACACCCAAGGCACCTGTTCCCTGTGTCAGCTGTTTACCGTAAAAAACAGGGTGACTACAGGCGCCCAAGACAGCTGTTCACTGGTGTCCGCTGTTTATCGTAAAAACAGGGTGACTACAGGCGCCCAAAGCAGCTGTTCACTGGAATGTGGAATCAGCTGTTTATCGTAAAAACAGGGTAGCCACCAAAGGCAGCTGTTCACCGTGTCAGCTGCTTACCGTAAAAAACAGGGTGTTTACAGTAAAGTCGGCCAATGTTACTCTGAGGGGCGTCCCGTTTTCCCACGGGACAGCAATAGGCCAGCACTCCTGTTCACTTATTTGTGCTGGGACGGAGGGACAGCTTCCAGCTTATGTTTTTGGTGGGTCGGTCGGTCGGACAGCTTCGAGCGTGTGTTTTTGCTGGGTCGGGCGGGACCGCCACAGCTTCGAGCCTGTGTTTTTGCTTGGTCGGCCGGGTAAGCCGGGACAGCTTCGAGAATGTGTTTTCGTTGGGTCGGTCGGGACAGCAGGGACAGCTACGAGCCTATGTTTTTGTTGGGTCGGTCGGGATAGCCCGACAGCTTCGAGCCCATATTTTTCCTTGGTCGGTCGGGACAGCTAGGACAGCTTCGAGCGTATGTTTTTGCAGGGTTGGTCGGGACAGCTTCGGGCCTATATTTTTGCTGGGTTGGTCGGAACAGCTTCGAGTCTATGTTTTTGCTGGGTTGGTCGGGAAAGCTTCGAGCCTATGTTTTCGCTGGGTTGGCCGGGTAAGCTTCAAGCGTATGTTTTTGCTGGGTTGGTCGGGACAGCTTCGAGCCTATGTTTTTGCTGGGTTGGTCGGGACAGCTTCGAGCCTATGTATTTGCTGGGTTAGTCGGGACAACTTCGAGCCTATGTTTTTGTTGGGTTGGTCGGGACAGCTTCGAGCCTATGTTTTTGCTGGGTTTGTCGGGACAGCTTCGAGCCTATGTTATTGCTGGGTTGGTCGGGACAGCTTCAAGCGTATGTTTTTGCTGGGTTGGCCGGGTAAGCTTCAAGCGTATGTTTTTCTGGGTTGGTCGGGACAGCTTCGAGGTTGTTTTCGCTGAGTTGGTCGGAACAGCTAGGACGCGTTCAAGCCTATAGTTTACGGGTTGATCGGAACAGTTTTGAGCATACCAACTAGCTTCGAAGCATATATTTTTATTTTGCTCGGCCTCTCCCTGCAGTTTCGAAGCTGATATCCGTGCTAAACGCCTGTCTAAAGCTAAGCATGAACTATTAAGCCTGGGTTACGTCTTATAAGCCTATGGAGAGCAAACCTCAGAATAAGCTTAAGTCTACGTATAAGCCTACTTATTAGAGAGAACAGGTGGGTCGATTATAATGAAGTGTTTATTTATGTTAAATCTGACGTCAATAGAGAAAAAATTCAATAAATTTCACTTGTGGTCATCAAGGTGTAACCAGATATCCGTACTCGTTTAAGTTAAAATCGGTGCCCGTTTGTTTCTGTTACTGAAATATAGAAAATTTCGTTATTTTTATGCTCAAAACTGGATTTAAATAAAGTGAACATCGCGCAGTTCTAAAAATATGTTGCAATTATAGTTTGATGTGAAATAGAAATTAATACAAAATTTATCCAATGTTACTTTTAGGGGCATCCAGGTTGCTACGACGAAATAAATTTTTTCGATTAGGAGTGTATTTCTTTAGCTATCTTCTGCTCTTTATTGGCTAACACATGTTTAATCACAAATTTAAGCCATCAACAGTATATTTAATGAAGCTTTATGGGTAAATACAATTTAAAGTTTAAAGGCTGTTTTAAATGCAAAAAGGTTTCACCGAGCGTCACGCATTAAAGGAACTCTGCATATGCAACAATTTGAGCCATACGGCACGCCAAAGTTACAACTGAGTGAATCGTATGTGACTCTGGCGGAGTCGAATTTGAATCAGTTTGTGTAGTCAGAAAAAACCTATTTCAGAGAGTCAATTTGACTCACCATTCTTTGCAGTTTACATATCCGTATATCCGGAACAAAATGTGCGAAGGTAAGCAGTGCGCAAGTAGGGTCCAAGCTGACCCGATCGACCCAGCAAAAACATAGGTTCGAAGCTGTCCTGATCGACCCAGCAAAAATATAGGTTCGAAACTGTCCCGGCTGTCCCGACCGATCCAGCTAAAATGTAGGCTCGAAGCTGTCCCCGCTGTCCCGACCGACCCAGGAAAAATATAGGCTCGAAGCTGTCCCGGCTGTCCCGACCAACCCAGGTAAAAGATGGGCTCGAAGCTGTCCCGGCTGTCCCGACCAACCCAGAAAAACAGGTTTGAAGCTGTCCCGACAAACCCAACAAAAACGCTTTACTCCGGGTATATTGCGGTCCCGTGGGTAAACGGGACGCCCCTCAGAGTAACATGGGCCGTAAAGTCAGTTGTTATTCTTTATTGCGACAGTGAATATATATCTCTTGCGTTAGCTACACGCTTAAGGTCATAGTCTTTTTAAATAGAAATATATGTTGCAAAAATCTAGCTGGAGTCGGGCACATTTAATTGCCTGCATTCCAAATCCTGGAATCGTATTTTAAGCCTGGAGCAGTATCATTTAGTCCATAATTGAATTACAGTGTTAACAAAACCGGGCTCATAAAATCTAAAGTCAGAAAACAATCTCACGAACCAAAACTGTCAATATATACCAAGTTTCAATAGTTGCCAGCGAATACAAGGTAATAAGGTTGATTCGAAAACTGATAAACCTATATCCTCAAAACAGTTGTAAATATAATGGTTTCGTATACAATTTCGTTTCGCAATTCTTTGAAACAAATAAATTGTGTTTTTGCCAGCAACACCTCAAAATAAAGGTTTGCAAATGCAAGGTCACCCAGCTCGACTTTATTATTTTTTGGTATACATATACATAAGCAGAAATACTGTTCACATAAGAACTGAGTCTGGCTAACGGAGGTCAGAAACATATACACTGGAAATTTTCGATTAACGTGAGCAGTAAACGAAAAAATTAATGTCTACATAAATGTACATAGATCCTACAGCGTGACCGACCGGATATTAATCGAATATCGAAACCGGATAAGAATTTTTTCCGGAACTGGATACTTTGGTAGCACAATTTGTATGAACGGTACTTTCTGTGTTAAAAATTGACTATCAGACAAATGTTTAGTCGTATGAAAAGCAGTGATATTTTGGAACTGAAAGAATAGTAAAAATTTGGTATTCAGACTCACATTCCAATGATACGGGGGTGTAGGGACCAATGAACATCTTGAATGCCGGCACTCAACATAGTTAGTAATAACTAAACACAAAGACTTTTCTCAAAACGGGCTACCAACCTCAAAGATTGATTAATGACCGTCATTTATATATGAGATAAACATTTTCGAGTGTAATATTTGAGAAGGTGATATTGAGGTAAACATTTCTAAAATTTCCAGTTTGAGAAAATTTCTTGTTGTTGAGAATTGTTTTTGCCGATTCGAACAATTTACATTGAAAGTTGGAATTAATGAAACCAAAATTCCGCGCATATACCTATAATTACGTGGAAAACATTGGGCAGAACAGAATTTTAATTATATGATAGATTTCAGCGGCAAAAATCTTTCAGAAATATACCAATATAGAACGTAATAACACTTCGTACCTGCCAAGGGCACTCATCAGACGGCTTTATGCCTACCGTTATGTTTTTTAAACTTTTATTTGAACAAACTGACAATTTCGTTATTATTGATAACATAAAACAGAGGATATTTTAAAGACAAGTTATACATTGCATGTTCAAATGGTAATTCAGCAGTAGTCATTTGTTCTTCAATATACTTAACAGCATTAACCATTGCCGCGAGTTTTCGCATATATGTTTGTAGCTGATCTTCATATAAAGACGGCCCATCAATAAAATCCCCAGTTTTTGCACAATTCTTGAAAAAATCATCATCCACTTTACTTTTCCAAAACATAATTTCTTCCTTCAAGTATCGATTGGTAACAAGATTCACAACAGCTGTAATATTTTTCATTTTCAATTTGCCTTCCAAATATTAATATTAATTTTTTCGCTTTCAGTATATTAGATAAGTCATATGTTACCAATTTAGACACAACTTTTGCTCCTGCGTTGCAATCTGTCAACGTATACACACGGTAAAGGCCGACTGTGTCAATAAAAACTGTAGAGTAATGAAATTTGCGCGGTAAACTGGAAAACAAATGTTCAAAAACGTTAAATACGTATACAATCTGAACGCTCCAAATTTATTTAGAAGGCGGTTGTAAAAATACACTAAAATATAAATTAGTGGAGTTGTTGTTTATCCATTGTATACCATAACTGCTAGTAGTTTTGGTTTGTTTGTTCTGC